>JAQGAC010000551.1:0-22833 GCA_034696585.1 Isotomurus maculatus
ACTAGAAAGATCAGGGGAATGCAACTAGCAAACTCAGGGGAATGCGACGAGCAAACTCAGGGGAACGCGACTAGCAAGATCAGGGGAATGCGACTAGCAAACTCAAGGGAATGCGACTAGCAAACTCAGAAGAATGCGACTAGCAAACCCAGGGGAATGTGACTAGAAAACTCAGGGGAATGCTACTAGCAAACTCAGGGGAAGGCGACTAGCAAATTTAGTGGGACGAAAGTAGCAGATTTAGGGAAATGTGAACTAAATGCTTAGCGGACCGTGACTGGCATCTTAAAATATTGGTACTCCTTGCTATGAGGAGTAGAAAAAATGAAATGAAAAATGTCGCGTTGAATTCTTATTTTGATGCTTCGGATATCAATTTCAATTTGAATTGTCGCCAGTCATGACTGGCTTACGTTCTAGTACATAATAAAGTGATTAAATGACTGTTCTATTTGTTGGTGTTCATGTAAGTAGGCTTGAGTTCCTTTATTTCTGGTGGAAGTCATTTTCATCTTACAAAGTCATCATCCTCAAATCTACAGAAAAATTAATTCGTCAGCCCGCCCATTACATACTTTCAAAGATCCATAGCATCCACAGCCGAAGACAAATGCTTGTAACTTCTCCAAACGGCGGGTCCAAATGGTGATCTGATCGACAGGCTGTCAAATAATACAAATAAACCTTTTGAGGTTACTGTCAAACATTACAGTACAGCATATTGCAACAGCGTCTTAGTAATCAAATTTAAAAAAAATTACTCCCATTTTATCTTAGCTGAAAAAACCAAGGACAACACAGCTGAAGATGGAAACATCTTCGTCCACGCTGTTAATTTTGGCTTCCCATCTGTCATATTGTTGATAGCATGGAAATTCTCTGCGATGTCCAGAAGGAATTTCGAAGCTTTGGAGGAAAAGAGTACTAGTAGGAAAGAATCCGTGATTATATCTCTAGTGAAATTCTGTGGTCTGCATTTGTTTGCCAGGCTTCCATACTACGACGCATGCTGAAATTAGAAAAATTAGTTTAAATTAACTTGATTAATATTTCAAATGTTATTTATTACGTACTACTACTACTTATTAGTTGTACTGCGTCTGCCTACTAGTTGACTCAATTTATTTAAAAATCAACTTGTAGCTTTTAATCGCAGATTATTTGGCCTTCAAGGAGCTCGTATACCGTCGTGTGGTTCGCTGCAAAACTTCTGAACCTTAAGTTACAAGTAAGAATTTACTATGCTTATTAGTATATTTTACATGGGATCTGCTGTGTAGATGAGTCTGCTGGTTCTCTTTGCAAGTCCTAAATGGTAATCTACTCGTAGCGTCTTCTGTTAGTACTCAAGACTTTCTACAATCTCCAAGGAATACTTATACTCATATTCCTCTTGTTAACTGTCATATTGGGGCCAAACGTTCCTTAGCTTCTGCTTCATGTTAACTTTTCGGCCAGTTTCGGGTGGACAGTGGGCCATGGAGGCACCTTCAGGAAGTATCTTGTCTCTCCAACGCTTCTTAAGTTGATTGGATATTTTCTTAATTTCTGATTTCAGTTTGTGTGCTTCAGAGTGTTGTGCTTCCTCCTTGTGTTCTGGTATGTTATAGATTTTTTGTGCTTACGCTTGACTCTTTCTGTCAGTTTTAATCTTTCCTGACTTGTTTCTCCATTAAAGTAATGACAGTTGATTCGCCTGTGTGACATTTTTTCCAGACGCTTGGACAGATGTAAGTAATCGATGTCTCTTCAGAACTCCTTTACGGGTTCCACTCTTTTCGTTTTGATTTCATTAAAAAACGTTTGTAGTTTTGGGGTTACAATTTCATTTTTGATTGTTAGTGTCCAATTAACGTAAATATGAGCTTCTTCTCGGTTTTAGGAGTGCACTTCCTGCTTCGTGATTTTCAATATTAAAACTGGCACTGAGTGTGATGAGGTACGAATTCCCGATTGTACAAAGGTAAAACCCCAAATTATGTAAACAAGATATATTTTTTATTGAAGCATTTTCTGACTGAAGTACCGAGTGAATAAATATCAAAGTGTTCCATATAATCTATGTTCTAAAAATATTTTATACGTTGGGCCACATCTTACATTCCCTTAATTCGGTTTCCGAAATAACATAATAACATAATGGATTTTGAAAAATCTCGTGAGAAAATAAAATTAAGGTTTTAAAGCAAAATATGTGTTAAAATATTCCTAAGGATTTTTTTCAAAATTGGTGATTTTTCCTGCCTCCTTTTACTACATTTAAATAAATTATGCCGTCTCATTTCTTTCACCTTGGTAAACTACGAAGTTCACAACTTATCATTAGTTCACAAAACTACAGGATTGGGGTTTACAAATATTATCATTAAATTTACGTAAATCTTAACTTACGAATTTTACCTAACATAAAACACTTGTCTACGACTAATATGTCTCCCAATCGGTAATAGTAATTAAAATTAAAAATAACAATAAATGCAAAACCCTTCAGGTGAAGGTGAAGGAATGATTGTAAACAATAATTAAGATGAAATTCAGCTTACGCAAATGAAAGTGAACAAAGCTAATTAGAAATTAAGACCTAACGGTTACCAGTTTTACACATTAGATCAAGCGTATGTATATTTCATGTCAGGCTTACTTAATTTTTTTAAGAATTTCAGCGCTACTCTTATTAAGTTTCTACGAGAAATGAATTGTTAACGTAGCAATAAATACAACAATCGTAGAGTTTTGTATAATTAATTAGTTTATTTAGTATCTTTTCCCTCCTGCTGCCATGCAGTATAAGAACCGGCTGCTGGTCGTTTTTCCAATATGCGCTTCTAAAACCGAACAAATTTGAGAGAATGCAAAAGGAAAGTACGTTCTGGTGATCACCGCAGGGGCCGTCATGAATGGCTGGAATAAGAAAAAATTAATTCATCACAGGTTCAGGTTACTTGTACTACCCTTTAATAGTGAATGCTGAGAAGGTCACCTGCAAGATTGGTATAGCAATTCGGATCCAGAGTCCTCCAGGAAGATGCGGAAGAAAAGGAAAAGGCGCATCATTTCTTATCTGCAGTTGTCACTCAGTTCCTAGGAAAAATATGTAAACATATTAAAAGTGACTGATTATCTTTCAATTACTCCTTCATAAAATAGTTGTTGGTTTTCAGGAAATACTGTTGGGTTACGTGTAGTTTGACCGAATGTAATTATACATAAAATTGTGATTAATTGACTGTTGTACCTATTTGCCTTCATGCGAGTGGCCTTGACTTTCTTTATTTCTGGTGGTGGTAGTTTTCATCCCACAAAGTCATCATCCTCAAATCCACAGAGAACTTTATTGGTCAGCACGCCCACAAGCTACTTTCAAAGATCCATAGCATCCACAACCGAAGCTAAATGTTTGTCATTTGTCCAAACGCAGGGTCCAAATGGTGATCTGATCGAGAGGCTGTCAAATTATACAAATAAACGTTTTGAAGTTACTGTCAAACATTACAGTTTAGCATCGTACAACAGCAATTTAGTCATGAAATTAAATAAAAAACTACTCCCATTTTATCTTAGCTGGAACAACCAAAGACAACACAGCTGATGATGGAAGTATCTTCGTCCATGTATTAATTTGGATTTCTCATCTGTCATACTGAGGTAGAATGGGCATACTCTGCCAGGTCCAGAATAAATGTCGAGGTTTTGGTGGATCAGAGTACTAACAGGAAAGAATCTATGATAGTATCTCTAGGGAAATTCTGTGGTCTGCATTTGTTGGCCAGGCTTCCATCCTACGACGCATGCTGCATTCAAAAAAATTGAGGGTAAATTAATATTAGTAGTATTTCACATGCCTTTTACTTCATACTACTGGTATTTGTTATTCGTACTACTTTTGCGTATTAGTTTACTAAATTTAATTAAGCATCTTTTACCTTTTACCTTTTACCTAAGGTACCTTTTTTTCTCAGATGATTTTGGCTTCCAGAAGTCCGTATTCAGTCTGAAGATCCAGTTGTACCATCTTCCATCATTTGCTGCAGAACTTCTGCGTCTACAAGACTCGAATTTCGCAATCTTGCGGGAATTGAAATTACGTTGTGCCCCCAGATTCCCAATACTTAGCGCTGATTGATTCAATCTTAGTGACTGCTTATGTAGGAGTATTTGGACTTCACTGATTTCATCTTAAACCTAATGTCCTGTGCATTTAGGAATTAAACTCCAGAATGTTTTTCTAAAACATGAAAAACAATACAGTAGGTAATATTATAATCATAAGAATTATTGAATTAGAGATGATTATTTATTTCTGATCTTTGAGTTGACAATAAGTGAATATTTCTAGCCAATGTAGTATCTGTTTCGTATCCATGTCACTTGTAGCCTTTATATTTGCGACAAAATGTTGTTGAGAACCGAATTCTTGGAAAGTGTAGGAAAGCTTGACATCTTGAATCGATAATAATGCAGGGGTTGATTATTCTTTTTGGTCTTCGATTGACTTTGCTGAGATTTTTGCCTGCGGTCTGAGTGTTTTGGACGGGAACTTGATTTAATTCGGGATTGTTCCTTTCTTCGGACAAAAGTTCCTTCTCCGATAAGTTCGATATCCACAAACTTTGAGAACTTGGCAAAATGTTTCCAATTGAAGGTAACTTTAGGGTTGGCCCGAAAAAGTTGCGCTGTCCATATTGTGTAGGGGCTTATTATAGGATCCCCATTCTGGATTTTGATGTACACCTCGTTCCTGTGGAGCCTCTCTCCGTTAGTGTCCCTTTCAAAATTATACTGCAACATCTGCCTGCTGCCCACCATTTGAAAGTTGTTGTCTTCGTACTGATAACGGGAAATTCCAGAGTGTGAGAGTTCCACGCGCAGTTCGTTCAGAAGGTACTCAAATTCGCTTTCAATGGTTTTGTTCCTTAATTTTGGTTGAATATTTGCCACGTTGAATTTTACGGCGCTCATGCCGTGGGTGTAAGTGTATTCTGGTGAAATGGAGAAAGTGACCTGCTCTCCAGAAAGCAGGCTTTTTATTGTTTCTTGATGTTCTTCACATTTCCAGACATGAAACGGAATGGCGGATTGATATTCGGAGCCGAAGGTGGCATTTATGAGTTGATCATCTATTTCAGGGAACACTGACGATCGATATTTCTGCAGCTCGATGTCAAGGTCCTTGACCCAAATTCGAATTTCTGGGATTAATTCTTGGAGTAAAGCGGAGGTGTTGGTTATGTCCTTCGACAAGTAATCTGGAATCCTTTTACTTGCAAAACTTCTTTGAAATTCGTTTGAGAACGGGAACACCCATTGGTCAAAATTCTGAACCGTGGTGTCCCATTCTGAGAGGATCATGGACCCCAAGAGTGCCAAGTTGATTTTCTCATAAATTTTCGTTTCCTCTGTTCCCAGTCGGATTCCTTGGGCTTTCGGAGTGTGGAGGTTCGCGATGTAGTCGGCGAACTGCATTTGGTCTGTGTACTGGTTTATCATAGCATACAATTCGATCAGGACGTCCATGCCTTCTTGAAGCTTTATTACAAGTTGACCATATTCATTGGCGATCTCGGGAAAAGCCTGGGATATGTCGCGAAGGAAAGTGCTAAGGTCCCTCAGAGTTCCACTAATTTCCCATTTCTGTACTCGCAGAGAAACAGCTGATCCGTTTGCCATTTTCTGTTTGGCGTCCTCCATTTCGTCAATTATGGATTTGGTGAAAGGACCTGCAAGTGCTTTGACGTTTTGCTTATAATTCTTGAGATCTTTTGTCTGCCCTTGCGCCTCTTCCAACATCGCAGTCACTCTCTTAAGATTCTCTTGATCATCTTTTAGCTTCTCTGCTAAAGGACCACTTATTCCGGCGACTTTCATTATGTCACCGAGATTATCCAAGATTGAAGTGATAAGCCGCGCAAGGTATGCGTCCTCTCCTTCCTAAAATATACGAGTAACGTTTATGTAAAATTTGCGCTTGTAAACATCACATTCAATGGACCCAGATAAAAATTACTGCTTATACAGAAGTTGAAGCAAAGTTGAACATAAAAGGACACATGATAAAGCCGGATAAAACCAAAAGGGTTTCCTAGTACGTATTATGAACACATTAACGGTTACTTGTGACCACTGACCCTACTGAATTTTTGCTATGATTTTGTAAGTTTTAATTGAAGTAGTGAATAGTAATATTCAAGCGGTTGTTAAGTTACTATTTGTGAGAATATTCAGTGGAGTCCAGAAATCATTTTAAAGTCGAATGACTGTTCGGAAGATTACTATGATACTGGTTGTATTGTTGTTATAATGAATACCTTGATTAAATAAAGAAACCTCTGCCAATAAAACGCTTAAATCTTAAGTAAGGTAAAATGGAAAAATTATGTTGCAAAATCCTGTAATACCTTAAAATACACGTTTACTAACAAAAATCTTGTGCTGTATACCTATCGATTTATAGGAAAATGCTAACAGTAAAGAGTTTTTCTATAGAACTATTAACAAGGCTTGCGATGAATTGACCACTTTTGGAAATCTTATTACGCAGAATTATTTCCCTACGGCTTAAAAATAATAAGACCCAACGGTCACTTCAGGTTCAATTTGATTCAATCTCTTCAAGCCGTTAAAACATTTGTTGTAATTCAGTAATAATTTTAAAAAATTTGCGAAATGATGTTCTTGGTAATCGTTGGAATGTAAATATTTAATCAACTCAAAGAATATAGTGGTTCAAATACATTTCAAGAATTACAGACATACAGTTGCCATCTGCTCCATAGATAAGTTAATATTGCTAAATTTTGTTGGATTTGTTTGCAGGTAAGATTTTTTGAAATATGATGAATTTGAAAAGAAATGTTTTATTATCGAATGTATTATTGAATTGAATGAATTAAATTAAAGGTTTTCTTTCCATTGTACAGATTTGAATAAAAACGATTACCTTAGGTTATATTAGTACTTGATATATAAAAAATGTCTAATTTGTCAACTCTGCGATTTGCAAATTCCCACAATTGGATTTTAGATTTGTCCGATTATTAAACATCTCAGATACGTTTATTGAGCAATAAGGAATTGAAGAACCCACTTATGGTAAAACAAGGAAACAGAAAAAAATGGAATTGCTTACCGCATCCTCCTTAAATCCGTCAATAGTGCAGAAGAGGGCATCTTGATTAGAACCGATTAAATTCATGAAGTAGTCGAATAGCTTCATAGGGAGGGAAGTTGCAACTGCCTCATACAACTTTGTTGCAGCATCAACCACTACGTCAACTGTATCCGTTATTACTTCAACTACGCTGGACACCAGATCATCGAACCATCCAAAAGCAGTACCGACACTTTTGCGTGTTTTGCTTTCCTCAAGTGCTTCCTTAGCTTTTTTTGCTGCTTTCCTTGACTCTTCAATAAGAACATTGATTTCATTCTTTCGATGTTTGCTTAATGTCTTGAGGTCAGCCTCCGCCAGATCTGCGTATTTCTTGATCGATGCGGGGAGAGGTGTGGGAGGGCGAATTTCATCGTCGTTTCCGAGGGACAGAGAACCTCCATTTAGATCGATTGTTTCAACGGTTTGAGCAATAATGTTTATTGCAGGGGCACCAAGGAGATTAACCAACGAAGCGGAATTGGAAAGTGGAGTGGACACTAATGTAGCCTCCAGCTGCTTTTTCGCTTTATCCTTCGCCTCGCGGTAAGCAGCTTCTGCCCTCTCACTATCTCTGATCATGTCATCGATGGCGTCTTCCAGTTTCCTGGTGACTTCCCCAATCGAAGCGTCAATTTCCTTTACAACAGGATCAATCCTGGTGGCGATGATTTTAACAGTCTCTTCAATTCTTTCGAAGAATATTTGTTTATACCGGATTCGTTCTGTGTCCACTAGGTTCTTCCTGTCCACGTGATCTTTTATGTTATCGTAGACGTCCAGTCTGTCTTGCACAGCTTTTAGGTATCCTTGGACATCGACTACTAAAGGCGTTCCAGTTACTTGCTTGAGAATTCGCAGCTGGTTAAGTGCAAGCGAATACAGGAGTGACAGAAATTTTCGATTAGTATCCGGTTGATTGCCGGTTACATTGATGAATTTGTTTATTCGTATCAGCAAGGATTGGTATTGGGGAATCATCCTCAGTGCAACTGAGTCCCTCTCAACCTGTTGGATCTTCAGGAGGAGGTGCGCCTCCTCCAGGCTCAGGAGTTCCTGAGCGAAGTGCATAGGGCTAAAAGTACCCAGAAATCCAGGTGAGGTGTCTAAGAAGTCAATGAACTCCTTTTGCGAGAAATAAACCAGCGGCTTTGAAAGGGCATATTCTCTGTAGGAAAAATAGACTGCAGCTGGAGTCAGTTTGTACGAAGGTTGTCTTAATTCCTTCTGGCCGTCTTTGTTGGCTCCATTCCTACCCTTTGAGCCAGAAGCTGCCCTTTTGGGAATTAGATCTAGAGCATCAAGATCAGCCATGTGGCCAAAGTAGCCCGCGCAATTATCAGAAGATGCTTCTGTTACATAATGATTTTCATTTTTTCCTTTGAGTCCACCGGAACCACCAGTCCCTCCGTCTCCATTTTGTCCATTTGCTCCATCAGTTCGCTTCACAGTTATGTTTTGGCTTGCGTGTGCTGTAATAAGGACCGCACTACCTTTTGCTGCTCCTCGACCACCAGCACCCCCATCCCCCCCATTTCCACCTTCACCCCCATCGCACCAGTCCATTCTGCAGTAAATAAAGTTTTCAGAATATCTATAGCAGTAATAAAATTCTGTGGTCGCCCATGATCCTGAACACTTCTCTTCTACTGTGCTGCACTCACCTCGGCATGGCGGGTAATCTTGCTTGTTGTACAAAAGTAACATATACCAGGAATGACTAGCGTCACCATCACCTCCATTTGTACCAGGTGCTCCATTTCGTCCCTTCCCTCCAGATCCTCCATTTACGTAAATGACTACTTTGTGCACGTTTTCCATGCTATAGGAGAGGCCAATAAAACTCCCTGCAGGGTATCCGGTTTGTCCAGGTTTCCCAGGTGCCCCATCATTTCCACGTTTGCCATTTGAAAGATCCTTACCTGCTTGGCAGGTTTCGTCAATTAACCTGCGGTAGTCAGGTATACTACTATGAGTTGGTGCCCTTTTTGATCTGTGTGTAAAGTTTTTCACAGCTTGTTCACTAACAATATCCCATCTTCGTCTTTTGCTGATTGTGGAAGGTTTATGTTTTGCATACATGTAGTAATCCTTCTTTGAGCTTTTCTGTGCGGGATGTTTTCTTGCGGACGCGGAACCATCGCTTCCAGTTTCACCATTAAGAATGATTGAAAAGTCTTTGGATGTGGAAACGTCCCATTCTGGAGAAACGATGCTTACTTCCGCGTCCCACGTCAAGCCTTTTTGTGGATATAGAGTTCCATCAACGAGAAACTTTCTGGTTGCGTATACTACCACACGTGAGGGAGGTTTACCGTTACAAAGGTTGGGTCTGCCGTCGCTTTTCGATGTGAAGTCCGTAACCTTGACCACAGTTCCGGTAACCGTCATCATTGGAGGTGATTCTGAATTACAGCTGACATTTGTTTTTTCAAAACCTTCGTTGACGATCTCAAATAATATTTCCTTATCCTTTTCTACAATATGGACGTTTTCGTAATACTTGATGACTTTGTCAGTAACAATGTCTCCCAATTCTCCAAGAGCCGTCTTGATTCCTAAGATATCTGTAGGGACTGAATCTGGTACTTGAGCTTGAAATTCAAAACTAGATAGAGCATTTCGTAGACTCCAAAGAAATTCGTACCACTCCTTCCTTCCCTCAACTTCTTCTGTTACCCAACTCTCCCATGATTTCAGCCAGTTCTCAGGCAATCTTTCGTATGTCAATCCACTCGGTGCGATGGAGTCAAAGAAGTCCATCCTTGATCCTATCACGGCCATTTTTGAATGGAACTCCAAACCCAGACTTTGTTCATATCCACGGGCATCAATGGCGGATTGTACTGTTCTTCCTATAAATTCTGGAGACTTTGAAGCTGCTCCAATTTCAACTATCCCGGTAAAATTACCATAGTCTGCGTGAACCGAGGCGTTTATTGCAAAGTAGTCATAAATCTCCAATGTGGATGCTGCTAGCGTTTTCCTTAATGTGGTGACCATTTGTGTCACAATCTGTGACACGTTGGAGTTTAACTCCTTGTACAGATTGTCGAGTTTCACGATTGAGTCTGACGAAACTGTGTAGTTAATGTCAGTCTTGTTGATGGGAACCCATTCCAATTCGTCACTTATCAATCTTGTCATTCCTTCCTTATTTTCCTTTGACCAAGTTGACAGGTCAAAGGACCCGCACGTGTCGGGGGACCTGAAAATGGCTATTCTGTTATCTTGTAACAGAGTGTCTATCAAGCGTATTTTATTTTTGATGGTTTTCTTGTTTTCAGTGACAGATTTTCGACTGAAATTCAAAAAGGGTGAATGAGATCTTCTCGTGCTCTTCTTTGCAGATTTACTTAATTTCTTATTGCGGTGGCTCATAAGCCCAGATCTTAAACCAGTCAGTTTTTCTTCTTCCTCTTCTTTGTATTGCTCCAAGAATGCAACGATCCCCTTCATCACAGCCTCATCCTCACGAAATTTCCCTCTTGAATTATAGTTTGTGATTTTAGTAACTATCATTCCTATCCCTTGTTTAAAGTTTTTTGTATTTTGGATCATTTCGGCTAATGTTGTTATTAAGCTTCCAAAGTCTCCTTTTGCCCCCCCTCCACTTACGGAGTCCTCAGAAACTGTTAGGATGATTCTGACGGAAGCCAAGTTATCTGTTACTTTTCTCATAAGATATTTCCCGGTTATGTCAACGTTCGGTCTAGATTCACGGAATTGGGGAAAGTCGTAGAGAAATATGTCGCTTGTTGGATCATATATTAACTGTGGGACTAATGTCCGTGAGATGGTTTTCATTCCGATAGTTTGGTTGGCATCAAGAATGAGGAGAGATTCTCCTTCAGTCTCATACACAGTCAGATCGCTGAGACTTCCGGTTATCGTAAGGGCCACAGTGGTTTTGCCACTGCCAGAATGTCCCACAATAAGAACTCCTTTGCCATCGTGGATCAATAAGTCTTGCTCTGACTTTTCCATCAACTCCCACAATGTAAGTTTATCTGGGTCTATCCTCGGAGGTACGATTGGTGGGGGTCTTTCACAATCTTCGTCATTGACAAGTTTTGAAATTTTCTGGAAATAAGATACTAGCTCTATTCATTCTGATCTTAGTTACTTGCGCGACGAAGCTTTGAAACGAGAATGAGGGTGAACGAGAAGATTAAATGTGATTTTCAGTTTGCACACAAATTCTAATGCGTTTTACACATTTAAAGTAGGAATCATAAATCAATAAAAATAACTCCGGTTCGGTGATAGCCTGTAATCAACCCATCTACCATGCGTTAATACCAGACATGACCAAATACTCCTACCCTCAAGTATAAACTACCTACGAATTCCTAATACTCAAACGTTATCCAATAAATATGCAAAATACAAAAACAATTTTGGTCCAAATAAATTATTAAATAATATAATTTGAAATTTTTGGGTTCAAATCAATTACAAAAGATTATACTTTCCAATATTTTTGTCAAAATAGATTATCAAAAAAAGACTTTCAAACACTTCGGTTAAAGTTCTTTACAAGGCATAATACTAGCAATTAGTTTGGTCCAAATAATTCATAGAATAAAATACTCCAAAATACTTCGGTTAAAATTAATTATCAAGTATAATATTAGCAATTAGTTTGGTCCAAATAAATTATAAAATGAAAAACATCCAAATACTTCGGTTAAAATTAATTATCAAGTATAATACTAGCAATTAGTTTGGTCCAAATAAATTATAAAATAAAATGCTTCAAAATACTTCGGTTAAAATTAATTATCAAGTATAATACTAGCAGTTGGTTTGGTCCAAATAAATTTTAAAATAAAGTACTTCAAAATAATTTGGTTAAAATTAAATATCAAGTATAATATTAGCAATTAGTTTGGTCCAAATAAATTATAGAATAATATACTCCAAAATACTTCCGTAAAAATTAAATATCAAGTATAATACTAGCAATTAGTTAGGTCCAAATAAATTATAAAATAAAATGCTTCAAAATACTTCGGTTAAAATTAATTGTCAAGTATAATACTAGCAATTAGTTTGGTCCAAATAAATTTTAAAGTAAATTTTTTCAAACTACTTCGGTTAAAATTAATTACCAAGCATAATATATGCAAATAGATTGGTCCAAATAAGTGATGAAATAAAATACTCTAAATATTTCGGTTAGATTTAATTACCGAATAGAATAGTTGCCAACTTTTCAATATTTTGGTCCAAGTAGACTACAAAATAAAATGCTTCGTTTAAAAATGCTTCTGTTAAAAATAATTACCAAATACAAAACATTCTCACTGTTTGGTCCGAATATTTTACAAAATAAAGACCTACTAATATTTTGGTCCAAATGTTTTACTCAAAAAAGCTTCCCAACATTTTGGCCAATATGAAATACTATTTCCAATCTTTCCTTAAGCTGATCTTAAATTAGTTTTGAAAATACGATCAAATAACAGAATTCCAATCCCCCTCCCGGACATTGGCAGCTAAAAATGTGTTATGGGGAATTCCTATTCTGAAAGAAACATTTTTAAGGAACTATAAAGCTTTATGAGAAATTTTAACGATTTTTGGTCATTAATCGCTCAATTGTTTAATTATTTTATGAAAAATTAATTGGTATTTTCAAAACTATTTGAACTAGTTAGGCAACCCAATTTTTAACTCTCGTTGGACCACATACAATTTACTTAACATGTTTCATGTTAAATCGACACCAAAAAGCATATAGAATTGCTTATTTTGAATTTGCAATAAAAAGGGACTTAAAAATTAAAGTATTTGGTCATGTCTGCCTAACCTTTTAATAAATGAATTGGATTCTATTAGTGTTTGAAACAAATCATATAAGCATGCATGCATGGTTTGATTAATATTGAGAAGTGCAGTTATATTTCGTTTTTGTGTCGATCCCTCAATAAATTCCAGTATGATACCACGTGCTTATGCAAAATTGAACTTTTTCATTACTTACCTTTAAAGTCCTTTGAGACCCTGGTTTTGCTTTCGGATTTTCTACGTGCTTGGATTGCCGGAAGCGAGAACTTTGATTTAAGTAATGACGAGCCTGGCAAACCATCTTTACGTAGGCCTAGAAGTGACAGAAATTATTCATGTAAAGCATGAATTACACCGGAGGGATTTGATCGTTGTAGTAAAATGTATACAGTACCATCAAAAGCAATCCAGTGATTAATAGGTGAGTAATGTTCCTCATCTTTACCACCGTCAAGGATTCAGAGAATCCCAATACGTTTTAGGACTTTTAGACCTTTTTCAGACAGTCGGTTTTGTTGGCTAGCCTCTGGGTCACAGATTTTTTACAGCTTGATCCTGTAAAGGAATGTAAATATAAAATAAGAAGAGGTATAAGAGGGTCCCGTGGGCGGTTTTTTCTCCTGCCTGTTAATAAATAATTATTGTTCTAGCTCATTCAAATGTGGTATACCATTTCTGAATTTGGGTGTTTGTGTATATTTAGAAATGGATTCTTGTTAATACTCAATTTCAGTTGCTATTAATTCAATGAGCAAGCAATTTAATTCTACTGATGATTGAAATATAAATTTAGATAGTAGTTGCTTAGGGGCTAAATTGTAAAGGTGCACAGGTTGAACAGCTTGCTTTGATTTGCACTTCATTATTTTATTTTTTGAGGAAACTTTGATTACCTCAGCTTTTACTCTGGCATTAGTTATTTATGAATTAGACAATAAGTTTGTGGAAAATGATCATCGTAAATTTACTCTGTTGATGAGAAGTAATTCCTGTAAGAAAGGAAGGAAGAAATTCATTGCATAATTGCGGATTTTATTCAAAAAGTTTGTAGCATGCACATGAGGATGAAGATATTTGTTCACCTTTAGTGATTTTTGAGACGGAAATGCATAAAGAATCAATTCGGTATGAACAAATTCTGTGCACAATGGTTAATGTCCCCCGTTCTGAAAAATTCCTCAGTCAATACTGTGTTCTGAGAAGTTAAAAAGAAGAAGGCAAAGTTCTGAGATAAATGAAACCAACACCTTAAAATGAAGTACTCTGCGAACAAATCTGATTGAGGAACCAAAGTTGATGATCGTTGTTGATAAAGGCTAAACCATTCATGGCTTACTGGTTAGATTCTTCATCACTTTCAAACTACATGAGGTGAAAGTACGACCCTGCTGTAACATACAGCTGTCTGATTTGGAGAAAAGTTGAAAAACAGCGGTATTATCAGTTATGGGCATTCTTTGTTATTATCTGATTTTTTTCCAATTGGTTTAATAATACATCTTGATTTACTTAAGTGAAATATTATTTTTCTTGTGCAAGTATTTAAAGAAATGACAAGTTTATGCTACGCTAAATGTTTGGTCTCCAAATAGTTTTTATTTTTACCAACGCAAAATTGAAAACATTTTCATAACAGTCTTTATGATGGTCGCAGTTTCATGGCAATAACACTTCGTTGCCGAAAAGTCAATGAAACGATGACAAGGAAATTAGAATATCCAATAAATAATGTACCGAGGGGATCATGAACCATTTTTTAACAATTGACTAATGTTTGACCTCAAACCTATTCTACGAAACAAAGCACTTGTTCAGCTGATAACGGAACCAACTCGGATAACAGAGAATTGGAAATCTTTAATTGATATTATTATCGTTAATAAGCAGAACTACTCTAAAAAAATTTTCTCTTTCCCCTTTTTTAACCCTTGAAGGATGGATAGAGCCAATTTTAAAAATAGGCAACGAGAAAAATTTTTAATAATACATATCTAGTTGAGTAATAACATCAGCCATTGCAGATCATAATGTCATATATACAGTAAGGAAAGTTAAAAAAAAACGTCAAGACATACTGCAAACCAGAACTGTTCGAGATTTTTGTGAAATAGATATGGAAGAGACTAGAAGATCTGTACTTGCTGCTCCATGGTGGGTAATAGGATTGGCTAAAGATACCGAAAACAAGTTTGAACTTTACTGTGCAACCATCAAGATCATTCTGAATAAACATGCTCCACAGAAGAAATTACGTATCAAGGACTATGAATGTCGTACACCACTTGGGTCATTGCACATCACCCAGCTCTCTTTTCATTGCAAGCATCTCCTCAGTCTAATTTGTTTACAACACCCCTGGATGCATCGTAACCTTACCATTTTGCTTGACAACCTAGACAATTAGGAAGATGTTCGGATATCGTATCATTATTGTGTATTTCGGGTTTCTGACTTTAACAAAAATAGAAATCCGGGTATCTGATTTCCACTAAAATATTAAGTTAGGGTAGCTGCATATGCACTGTTTCGCTGGAAATCGATTTTGCCAATAGTCTACGAAAATTCACTCTTAAACTGATTGAAGTGTTATTAATTGGTATTGCACTATGTCTGAAACCAAGTTTTTTATGTCGACAGTACATTTATCTCGAATTTTGTCAAAACATTTCGTAGAAAACCTCATTAATTACAGAATGCGAATTTATTCCGTAAGCCTCTTCAAAAAACCATGTATTTTAAATGCTTATAACTTTGTTCTTGTTAGGAGGGTGAGATATAAAGTTCAAAAAACGCAGAATGGTATCAAAGACTCACTATGCCTCAAAATTTCATACCCTCTTTTAGTATTGAGGCAGAATGTAGATACCCGCACTTAATATATTGGTCGAAGTCAGATACCCGCAATATAAAATAAGGATACGATATGCTGGTAAGCCGATCATAATCAGTCTATAAACTATTCCTTAAGTTCATACCGATAAACACAGTAGCTCTTAAAATTAGACATTTAACATCTATCACCCAATTGAACTCACGCAGCTTACCACACAAACTAATCTTAACGACTTCTTCAGTTAATGAGGCTGATTCAAATAATTCATTCTCATAACAGCTTGAACCCTTCTTTTTCAGGCGTGAGGCACATCAAAACGTGCAATTCCCAAGAAAAGTCTGGGTGCGACATTGTGTAAATCGTTGGTTCCTATTTGGAGGTATACCATTATCGCGCCCCTAACAAATTACTTTAAACCCTTGGTTAAATAAATAACCCTGACGCCCAAATTGTGTCTCCCTTAATTATTCGTCTTTTTCTACATCAGTACGGATGTAGTATTTAAGCCCTGCATAAATTTTCTGAGCCACTATTAGTTAGATCCAATGTTCATATGAAGAGCAGAATACATTACAATTCTTCTTAAATATTGAATAATTTTGATGTTTTAGACAGTAAGAAAAGAATTGAAGTTTTATCATTGTCGCCAAGACCATAAATTCACCTTCCTTCGTGTCAGGAGTAGGTTTAACCATGATTGGTTCTAAGGATCCACATAAACCAGAAAATTGCGTATTGTACGGCTTTGTATTCATTTTGTGAGATTATTCGACTTGCCGGATTATTAAAATCATATGAAACACGGTAAAGTGCCATTTTATTGGTCGGAATTATTATGATTGGGTGATTTTATAGACGTTGTGAGAATTTGTGAGGATTTTGGGAATAAAATATCTGGGGGTCTAATATGATGAGATCATCGGTTTTGTTCATTTTATAAAATAAAAAGGCTATTTTATATTCTTGATAAGCTTACCAAGAAAATTCTGGAATTTTGACTACAGATAGACGGGTATTTATTTTTAATCATGGAATTAATTAATGAACTGTATTGGGTGGAATTTCGGGGCCGCAGAGCTATTAGCCATGGAAACAGGTTCGTCGTTTCCCATTAAGGTACAACGTGTTCACAAACACCCGCATGGGGAATCTTATCTAACTATCTTTGCAAGAATCTAAATCGATTCGGTTTTCAGCTGCTGTCTTACATAATCTCACCTTTGAACCGATTTAAGTGAAACGAAACGTGATGTTTATATGTGAATATTTTAGTCACCTTAGCTCGACTTACAAGACCTGAATCACTACATGTATTACAACCTTCAGTCAACTCACCTGCTGCTCTGAAAACTTCAAATATTGTTCTTAATGTAAAGTCGCTATATACAGGTTGCGTTACGTTCGTTGCTGAAATTCAATGGAGATATAATCATTATTGTTTGCTTTTCTACGATTTTGCACTAAAGAACTTTGAAAATAGGGCTTCTTTCAATTCCAGAAAACAAACCATCGGTGAATTATATTTTAAATCAGAAATCTTGATAAAACCTTAATGAATGTATAAATATTTGAACGCAATTCATGACTGATTGTGTTTCATTGCGAATGGACCTAGCAAGGTGAACAACGTCAAAATTTAGTTGGTTCCTGCATAATGATAGTGATGAAAATTTAAACGGCAAGGATTATCTTTTGAAACCGGTCGTTAGACGTGAAGACGTCTCTGCAGGCATATTTGCCTACAATGGTGAGACGCCTCTCTGAATTCCTTATTTATCGTGGATGGACCTTACTCGAACTGAATACTACACAACTATCTGCCTTCTCATCGATTGCAACCTGCCCTAAATCATGGACTATCAGATACCCTACCCAGACACAGCTTTTCACCTTTTTATTTGAGTGACACATCTACGTATTACATGTTTTGAAATAGCCCGTATGAGTGGTAAAAATTGACAAAAAGTGTCGACAATTTTAAACACGACCAATACTATTGCAATTTGCGCATTTTAGAATTGCCAGATTTTTTTGATCAAACTCGAAATAGGCCATATAAGTACAAAAAGCAAATGTGTGAATATGTAAATTAAACGTTGATGAATCCCGATACACCATACTAGGGCAGTACGTTAAAATTAGTTGCAAATAATTCCGAGCGATTCCTCTTTAAAGACTTTGGAATGAGGATTAATGATATAAAAAGGTTCTTACGATGATGACCTTCTAGTATTCGCCTTTAAGTGTCGAATTTTAAATAAAACTAGCATTCTTTGTATTAAGAAGGTAAGTTGCGAATGGATGCTAGTAAGCTTAATTAAAAACTCAGGCTTCATGTTGATGGATTGTATTTTGAACTTACTAGTTCCGAATTAAAGGAGATATCCCTCTTGGTGAGGGTACTCATATACAACTATCCAATTTAATGCACAACATTATTTTAAAAATTTAGGACAAATTGCGTCTTAGCTTTCATAATGAATTCATAAAGGTTGAACCAAAATACTAAAAGGGGTATTTGTAGGTCAAACTTAAAGCAAACTGCTGCATGATAATTTTAATTATTGACATTACGGACCTACCATATTGATATTATATTCTATATTAAACAACCTGAAAAACTGCATTAGCCGAAGTATTCAACTGTTTCGATTTCGATAGTCACTATTACGTTAACTATTTCGAGCTTAAAGTGGGCAAAAATCTACCGTCCTCTACACCACCTAAGCCAAGGATCTGCTGGATGCCAACTCACCTCAACCTGGAGCATTTTTCAAGTCAAACGAGTATGGCTTGGGCCGGCCATGGAAAAATAAACGGTTCTTCAATAGGAAGGTCCTACAACCTCTATTATACTCAACCTCTAAATACCCTTGAGCAATGGACACACAAAATAATAAGATACTTGCAATATTGATGGAAGTAAAAACTGACATTCTCAACAATTTCTCTGAAAGCTTTAGCAGCTTGGAATCGATAGTACACAGCATCGCAACACGACAAGCCTCTCTTGAAGTCGAAATTGCATCTATTTCTGCGAAAGTGGATGAAGAGAAAACCAATCGTGTACAAGAGATGCCAGCTGCCGTGGATGGTATAACAGAACAACTCTATGAAGCGCAACGCAGAACTCAACGCCAAAATAACATAGTAGATTTGGGGTTCTTGAAACTAAAGATGTCACAAGAATTGCTCAACAATTATTGAAACTCCTCCTGCTTTCAAGCGAATTTTGTCTTTGCCCGGAAGATCGAATCGGCGCAAAAACCGCTCCACCAGCAGGAACTGTAAAACCTAGACCTCTAATCGTAAGGGTGACATTTCCAAATGCCAAAGATAAGCGGAAAATGCTGTCGTCAATAAAGATTCTATCGGAACACGCTGAGTATGAGGGGATATCGATTGACGTAGGTTTAACAAAGCAGCAACACTCGATAAAAAAGCAAGCTGAAGAGGGTCAAGGAACCTCCCCAGCCTCAGAAGCGAAACCTGAGATCCAACTCGAAGAAGCGTGGAATGGGGGACACAGAAAATGAACCAAATGAAAAAAAGACCTCAAACAAACGGAATCATAGATTGCAACTTATGTGCTTATATAAGTTTTAGTTCAATGAAGCCATGTGAGGTCACGAAGTCATTTTAATCTTGAATAATACATATGTTTGTGTTTATGTTTGCAAATTGAAGAAGAAAGGGTTGTGAACTAGCTGGAAATAGTATTCATTTTGGCTGGAGAAAAGCAAGCTCAGGGGTTGCTAGTGCAGCAAACTTTAGCTGTAATGCTTTTATCAAAATTAACTTGTTAGCATATCTAGAGGATTAAGCAACCGAACCACTCGAGCTTCAAACTTAAGTTAGTATCTAGAATTCAAACGAAGCAAAAGACTAAAGTGTGTAGAAATAAGATGTTTGGGTAATGCACAAAAATCAGAGAAACAGAATGAACAGTTATGTCAACGCTTTTTAATACATTTTTATTCCTAAATATAGTGCCGTCTGTTTCCCGGTTTGTTCTCTATTTTTATTAGTGTAATACCCGTGCAAACCGAATGACAAAGAAGTCATCATCTAATTGGCGAACCATTGAGAGAAGGAACACTCGACTCGGGTAAAGTATTTCTGGAGCCCCATTTCTGAATAGAGAATATGGTGTCATTACTACCACAAGTTCCACTTCATACCCAAATCGACTGAAATTCTAAGCAACTTGCTATACATTCAGTATAATGTGATCCAAGAGTACTACAGACGCACTTCTACAACACTGTCTGGATTCCCTTCTTCACTCACCAGAATCTTAAGTATTTTTTACACTGACTAACATACTCTCATTGCTAGTATCGTGACTGATTTCACGCATACGTCTAGCCTACAAATTCAAATTCCTTCGGTTGATTTACGGACATGGAGAATGAGTGGAGAAAAAAAGCCATTGATTCCCATGAACACTTATATTGGTCCAAATTGATTTTTTAGAGAAAAATAAGATACGTGATGATTTGACTAATCTCTCTCCTTTGGGAATTGACAGTTGAACTGACATTTTAATTACACCACCACACTTGGTGGTGGCCATAGTGTGTCAGTTACTGCGGTTAGTAACTGTCTTGAGTTGATTACTACAGAGATGCCTACCACAACCTTATAGAGGTTCCTAAACAGACAAAGGAAAACGTTTACCACCGGCTGTACCTGCTCAAATCGATCAAACTTGTAGTAGAGGGGAAGGGAGATGACAATCACTGCAAAGGTTCAACGATGGATTGATTATATTGTTTCGTTAGGTCCACTGAGCTACGCTATATGGTTTTTCTTCTTTAGCGGAAGTGAAGATTTTGATGAAGATGGAACCAACGAAGTCAAAATCTAGTCCGTCTAATCAAAGTCTAATCATAGTCTAGTCTCATATTTAGCGCCTATAAAGAACAGCCAGGCATGGGCCCGGATATTCTTGTAATCTACCTGCATGCTTAATGAGAGCAGCGTCCTCAACTAATCAGCTTATCGCAGAAAAGCTGGAGATGTCCCATGCATATACAGCACCATGCCGCACACACAACCTTCATTCCTACCTGCAAGCGAGAGATTTCCTTCTTCCCAAGAAGGAACCTCCTCTCACTTGCTTGCTGAATCTGATCATGTCTCTGTCTCTTAAAAGTAGAATTTTATATTTATTTTTAGTTCCTGGAAACTTTATATTTCTAGGAAACTTATTAGTATTAGTAGTTGCTGAGGGATTAGTAGTTGCTGAGGGAAGTTGAAACTTTCTCTCAGCCTAGTGATAAGTGTTCCCATTTTGACGGCTTGGGCAAGCCACATTCGATCTTTCATTTTTTTTCTTTTTGGAAACTCCCCTTCAATTCTTTTTCTAATTTTGTAGCCTTCCTTAGCCACCCTTGAGAGGTTAAAATAATAAAGCCAACGGGGTGATTATCAAGGAAAATACGGTACTTACTTTTGGATTATGTTAAGTCGTTGGGTGTTTGCTGTTAATTGCGGTTTCTTTGTGGGTATAGCTTTACTTACTACCGCACCTTTTCATATTTCGTATGAACCTTGAATACTTGGTCATGCAGAAATAACGAATACCAAATTTCCCTTGATACTCCCTCAGTAATCGCCCCCTAATTAATACCACCCCCCTTTCTGAGAGTTTGAAACAATAAAGCCACCCCGGGGATAATTCCCCCTATCCAAAACTACATACGAGATTGTCACTACTCAAATGCCATTTTATACAGCATATTTTTTTTAAATAATTTTTTAATGGGGAAACAGAGAAATTTGGAGTTTCTGACACATAAACGTAGGTTAATTCGAGGAAATTCTGAAAAATGTATATAAATAAATCTATAAATTTTGATTCGAGAATACAATTACCACCCCTAAATAATGCACCCCGTAAATAATACCACCCCCTTTTCGAGAGGTAGAAATAATAAAGCCACTGGAGCGATTATCGAGGGAAATACGATATTTGTTTCTAACGAATAACAAAACTGAACTCAGGATTCGATAAATTACTTACGAACATGTTATAATTATTTGGAGACAAAGGATGTTACTTAGCCTGACATTAACATAATGTTTCATTTCAATTATGCGTAGCACAGTATGTGTGGGCCCGAAATTATTTTCACTATCAATGGGATGGATGGAATCACTACAGGATGGGCCCTTTAAATTACAACAAATCCCATTGGAGCTTATGGCGTCTTGTTATAATTGAGGTGGCCCAAACAGTATACATTTTTTAATTTTGGTATTTTACGTTTCTTCTATTAAATTCTGCGTGTAACAGGTATACTAAAAGCTTTCAACTGCAACGGCTTGGAATACTCTAAATTCTAATTTATTGCTTATATAAAACAAAAATTTGAGTCATTTGGTTGACTCTATGCTTTGCAATTCTTAAATTCTTCAGTACTCGAGGGTTTAAAATTTTCCTGTTTCAATTCAAAGTTCAAAGTTTCATTTACTCCCCCATCCTTGCACAAAAGCACTCTGAGTATTCAATTAATTATAGCTGCACACTTTCTCGTGTTTTTGGGAATAACAAGTATTTGAAACCATCTGATGACCTAACCATTCTGAATGAAGTATGAAGTTGCTCATCAGGAAAACTGAGAATTCACTGCAAGGGCTACTTGCGTACTCTATCGTCACTTTTCACAGCTCGTTTTCACTAAATCGAAGTCCGTCAATACTCTCCAAACTGATTTCAACGACAACCGAATTAAATTAATTAACAGAGAATTTCTCTTAATTTCGATTTATTTGTGCAGTGAATTTCCAGGAGGATGAAATAATGTCAAATGATATCAGAGTGAATCCCTTCATGTGTCAGTTCATTATGTATGTTTGTGTTGGAAAAATTGGCAACTTTGCATGCATACGAATTGTCCTGTGAATGAACTAAGAAATATAATTTAATGTCCCCCAAAAAACAGAGAAATATGAGTAAATTGTCCCCACACGAGAACTTACACGATACTGGATCCCTCCATAGTTTCTTCCAGTTAACTTGAAGGGATCTGCTTTTCCACAAGCGACTCGAAGA
>JAQGAC010000552.1:0-22828 GCA_034696585.1 Isotomurus maculatus
CAACAGCCTGTTGTCGAAAGCTCACGAATTAAACCTATATTTTATCCTCTTACAACCGTTAAAGATGTCGATTTCAAATTTTTTTTTTAATTTTCCCAAAATTAATCATTATTATTCATTATTCATTTTATTTTTATAACTTCAACAAAACACTTAATTAACAACAATAATCCTGCCATGTGACAATGTGACGTAAATAAACCACCAAATTGGTTTTTTTTAATTTATCTTTGATCATACATTTCGGTACAAAATACACAAATAATGTATGTTAACAAACTTCATACAACCAACTTAAACTAAAAACACGACCAAAAACTTAATCAAACAGCTTATGAGGGAATTTGAGAGCAACAATTTCCACCTGGAATTAAATCGTATGCATTGGAATCTCCTGCCTGCGCACAGAAACATTCCTTAGTTTAGTCCTAGCATAATTCTCGTTTGTAAACCACGACATCAATTTTCTAATTACATACACAGATTTGATTTACATTACATTATGTCCAAAATTGATTCATACAGCGTATGAAAATTAGTCACACATTTCTTATTGTCATGATTGATTAATGTATTTGTAGTTAATATAACTTAAGCCTGAACAGACATCCTGTTGGACATTTTGCGTCTGATTAAATCATAATCCTCCTGCAGCATTACATAATCCCCTGTTTGTTCTCTAGCCACTGGTGGCTGTACATTGCAAAGTGCTTCCGAGATGGGAAAAACCATACTACCGCCCAACTCTGGCCATTTTATTCGATTGCCTCGGCCTATCCTTTTCATGTAAATGGCTTCACATTCCATTGACTCATAGTCTACCAACGTTACCAAGCATACTTGCCTGGCAATTTTAACCCAGACCAAACCCTTTATAATAAAAGACTTAATGATACCTGAATTTCTAGAAAATATTTGTTATATTGCATGACATGAAACCGTGAAAATCTGGTAAATACAAACTGCGATTTCTTTACTAACACAATTGAATAACAAAGACCAGATGCTTTAATTGTGAATTGTGAATTCTAGTCGTGTGGAATCTTAAGTAAAAATTACCTAAACAAAACTGAGGCACACGATATTTCTCATTTCCTCTCACTTTTCCTGCAACCCAACCTGGTTCCTCACGAGATTCAAAAATCTTTCTTTATAAGCAGTCAAATTAAAACACATTCCAATTAATTCAGTTGTCCATGGAGTGCGTTAATCAATGCACAAAATTAATAGAACCTACTGTGGCTACCTTAAAAGGCTTGATTAATTCAACTTCGATAATAAACGGCATGACGAGATGAATGTACGTGTAGGAGTATTTTGGTGAGACGGATGGTAATTTGGTCGGGATAGTGAGGGAGCGACATGCTCTTTACTTACCTGGCGTAGGAGACAGTATGACCACGAAGGCACTTCTCCCAGGACGAGACTGTCCATTGCACTTCGGCACAGTTGACTCTTGCGATTATCCCAAACGTGGATAACTCGGGCGTACAATTTTTCCATGGGGTTAAGCGTTCGCGCTTGCCCCTCATTAAAAGCAAAAAATAACTTTCGCTCTTAACTGAATAAAAAGGAGTTTGATAAAATTAAATCTACTTCTTTTTTTATATCGTAACATAGGATTCATTATTTATTGGTTCTAAATGGGAACACAACAATATACTTATTATAAGCGGGCATATTTTATGCGTCTTCCCAATCAGATTATTGTAGCCTGTTGAACCCCATCTAAGATTAAAATGTCCATCAGCTCATTGTAAAGTTAATCGCTGTCGTTGTGTATTTTATAAAGTTCGACAACTTCACATAGTTGTTGAATAAAAGGGCCTCTCTTTAATTAAATCATAACAAACCGTTGAACTGAATATAAGGAAGGAGTGAAACGGAAATCACTACACAGCCCCAGCCCTCCACAGCCCCACCCATCTTACCCTCTAGGTCAATTGGAACAGTGATATGTCACTCAATTCAACTGCTACAGCAGTAACCAACACAAACCCACGTTGATGTGGAGTGGTACTGAGCAACCTACAGTAAATGCGTACTTGCATGATCGACTCAAAACTCTTGAAGGTCACATGAAGTTCAAAAACGTATCGAGCGTGAAGAGCTCAAAACGTTTACTCCTGTATGCATCATTTCCCCATAGTGTCTCACCTTACCCCAAATTTTTGGAAGGCCACTTGTAGATCACAGCCCTTGCTGTCGGGTAACTGTGATTTGCAGGCCAGTACTTCCTACTGACACCTCTAACAATAGGGGTCCACCCATGAAAAACTCATGACCTGTGACTTTTGAACCTGAAGGGGCTGACGTGAAGGATCAGCAAACATAACTTGATTTCCCGGCCCAACTGACTTGTCCTGCTGTGAGAACAGAACTCGAAAATTCCAAATCGTTTGTGAGAAAACTGTGCTAGTACGACAGACTGACCGATACCCAAGACAGTTCCAGAAAGTAGTTTCGGTAATTAAAAACATGTTTTCACCCATTCATGCTCATTAGATGATTAGGAATTGTTCAATATGTTAAGTGAGCACGTTTGGTGTATTTTTAAAGGAAATTAATGTTCAGTTCATTTCACCGTGCCAAATAAGTTTTTATTTCCGTTGCAATTAATTTGACCTGTCCAATCTGTTACCCTAGAATATTGATAGGGCATTAAGGATACTTGAAAGCCAAAATATGTAGATCAGTAATAATTTTTGGGAATGACATTGATTTCTTATGCAGTGTAGAATGCAGTAATACCGTTAACAAAGTAGCAACGAGTAGCGAAAGAAAAATCATCATACTCCGTAGCATCTTATGTCGAATATAAATAACCATTTTGGCATTCAACTTATTGTTAGAACTAACCACGATAAGTGATAAACAAGCTGATACTCTAAAAGACAAAAATGACGAAAATACCAAGAATAATCGCAGCCAGAACATCAATTCTCAAGCCAAAATTTCATCTGTAAGAAACCGGGACCTGCAAGGTTCCAAAAGTACCCAACAAATATTCAAGTAGTCTGGGTTGAAAACGCAACTCACTAAATCACAATAGCGCAATCGAGAGAAGGAGTTGATTTGTGTCGTGTTTTATTCATTGCATTGAAGGAAGGCTAAAAAGCTGAGAAGATAAAAATTGTAGCAGGAGTAATTCCCTTGTCATGAATCCTCGATGAGATTTTATTACAAACCTGTTGGAACCACGAATTCCAGTCCGAGAGCAAACGAGCAACCAGTTGCACCCGGACCGATCGATACCCGGAGAGTCAGCATCATCACTTCATCCCTAATTGCAAAGCTCCTTCCGTACCCGAAACTACTTGTTTAACATTCAACAATCAATCACCTTCCGTCTCAAAGCCCGTACCAGTTTTCCATTTCTGCAATTGAACATCCAATCATCGACTTAACTTCTCACTCAGAGCACTCCAATCATGTCACCTCATCCACTGTGCAACAAGTTTTCCCTTCAATCCGGAACAATGGCTGTGGCTATTTTGGACATCGTAAGTGATAGAGTATTCTTAATCATCCCGTCAATTAATTCATTATAAGAAATTACTACATTTGTGTGCTATAAAATTCCGAAATGATAAAAAAAAACGTTTTTTGACACTTTAATATGACTAAACAGGTACCATCGAAATGTCCCATCCAATTCCGATTCTTAATACAGTTGAATTTTTTCAGGTGGGAGGCACTCTGATGACGTTCCTTGGATTTATGCTGCTGTTCTTAGGCATGCAAGCCGACACACCACAATCCGCTGACGATAGAGCTGCAAGTATGCATTTTTATTTTGTAGAGATTAAATCCTAAGGTACAGTCCTTTAGTCCTAATGTATAAGTAATTAACCTTTGTTTTTCCGGGTACTTAATTACAGAAACGATCGTGACCGTTTTTTCGCTCGTCCTCATATTTTTCGGTGGATTTTCAGTAATTCTGTCTTACAGGCTTTACAAAGGAGCCAAGACGGTATGTTCTAGGTTACTAAAGATAAATAATACATATCCCAGTTTACTTGAATTGAGTGCTCCCTTCTTGTGTAGAAAAATATTTAAAAATGTCAGATTTGGCTTATTATCGCAATCTTGGGAATGCTTATGGTAATCCTGCAAACCCTGTTTGGGTCATCTTCAATCGTTGGATCTCTCGTGGGGCTGATCTTCCAAGGATACTGCTTATGGATTGTGTGGGCCTTCATCCAAGAGATGAAAATGGAGCAAGAGACTGGTGGAGGTTGTTTATCCGGACCATAATTTCAAAACATTTGCGATCTTTACAGAAATTTGCAAACCAAAGAATGCGCAACGATTTGGCTCTTAAATCATATCTGGACATCTAAGCTTTTATGTTATTCATTTTTTATAATTTGTAACCATTTGACTGCTCTTTTCCTTTCTAAGTACCAAAACAAGAATATATACAACTCCTCTATGAAATGTGGTGACTGAGATTGAAAATGTTTGAAACTATAAACCTCATTGGGAGGTCTAATCAGATGTAATTAAAATGTGATCATGCTGCTTTTTCAAATAAAAAACAAATGTATAAGCTTCCATGTAAACTAGCTGTGTGTATTTTCCAAAGGACGGGTTCTGAAACAAGAGATTATGTAGATTAGAAATTGCATTTCTTGTTGCATTTGATTTGAATGCAAAAGTATGGCTAGAAAGATTATAAAATTAAATGTAGGAACAAATAGAAGATAGTTTATGTTTTTATTTCATTATGCATTACAAGTAAGTAAATTACTCATCGCATGGCTATTAATTAGTAGTTATTAAATAATTCAATCTTTTCAACATTAGATAAATAAACATGGGTTGTAACCAGCACGTGAAAATATTTCTCTCGTCTTAGAAATTGACCCGCAAATATTGTTATTATGAGTAGAAAGGCATCAACGAAAACAGATTACGGTCCAGCATTGAATATGAGATTTTTAATAAAAGTGCAATGCAATCCAAATTTTTTTAAACTTAACTTACAGTCATTGAAGAATTTTATGTTTCTACCCAAACACTAAACTTCATTAAAGACCTTGTCAATAATGGCCGTTGGTTCAAAGTCGCGGATTGTTACGGATCTTAATAACAGTAGACCAAAATAATATTAGGCCGTTTTTTGCACAATCCCCATGAAAATATTTAAAGGAGCATTGAAAACATACTACAATAAATGTTCCCAAAGGGAATGTGAAATACTATACCCTTAATTAAAATTAGTATATTATCTTCCTTCAAATTCAATACATTGATCTTTTTAGTTAGTATAACAGCCTGTTGTCAGTTCAACCCAAGTATCCAGCTAAGTTTGTAGGAATTTTACATTTCCACATTTACTGCCGGCCACAAGGTGGAAGTGGAAATAAGCCGCATGGATGTCCTTCA
Organism: Isotomurus maculatus; assembly: GCA_034696585.1. Lineage (NCBI taxonomy): Eukaryota > Metazoa > Arthropoda > Collembola > Entomobryomorpha > Isotomidae > Isotomurus > Isotomurus maculatus. The sequence goes on from JAQGAC010000552.1 coordinate 5,392, forward strand.
TGAAATCCAATTGCGGCGCTGTCAAATTGCGCATCCGACGGCCGAACAGATTCTCCTGCGACAAAGAATTAAATTTAATAATCACCTATAATTTTGGACGCTGGGCAAGTCCTGTGATTTAAGTATTACATAATGATACACCAGCAACCATTACAATAATCGCCAACAAACACAGACAGATGATTCCCTGGAAATGACTCATGTCTTCGGATGATATGGTCGAGAAAGAATAACAATATTTGAAATTTCTTGAAGTTTTACTTAATTTCACGCGACCTCCTTTTTATAAACAATTCATACTCCATTAAGAGACTAGAGTCATTAGCAACACAAATGATCTACCGAATTGTCACGAGCGTTCGCTAAGCTACGTGACTGTCAGCTAATTGGCTTCACTTTAATTGCGTTGTAAACAATAAAAAAACCCACACGCATATTTGTTCCAAGATGCAAGTCATAATTGATATCCGCAAAAGCTATCGCTTATTTTGAGGGCTTTCTTACAACTTGATTAATATTCTATTGACTCCAGCAAAGTAGTCACAATAGTAAATGCCTTGAATTTATAAACTTGAAGTTTATTATCCTCAAAAAAGGCATTTCAGGCATCATGACTAAGACGATAATGACCATATTATTAAAAGCACCTTTTTCATATTCTTTTTTCTTACTTGCCATATGATTGCTTAATAAATAATAAATCAAAATTCACAAAGAATGTCTGCGTAGAGGAATATGAAATCAAGTTTCTGAATTTATTCAAAGATTCAGGTCAGCTGATTCTGACTGATTCGCTTATTTTACGAAGTTTACATACAGGAAACGTATCTGAAGACAAAGACGAGTCGTTCATGCGCTCCCACTTGTAAATATCTACCGGAGAACGGATCAAAGATAGTTAAGGTGTAAATTAATGCCCTAAAGCATGCTTCGATTAATCGCAAAAGTTAGATTATTAAATTCATGGCAATAATAAGTTAGTCAATACACAAAAAAAAGAACGAACAAATTTAAAACGCATCTATTGGTATTATAATTTATCTGCATTAATGTCATATATTTTGCCCAATTACAATGGCATCCTCAGGTTTATATTTTACAATGGAGTAATGTTTAACTTAATTTTATCGACACTGCACTGATCTCGTGGTTTTGTACTTCAAAAAATAAAATAAACTTTAATCCTAGCGCTTTCAAGTCGATTTGGACTTCCTCACTTCGCATAGCAGCCTGTCGACATATTAATTCGAGTAACTGATAATTTTGAGTACAAATTGAAAACATCCGACAGCCCAGCAATTAACGCATGTAACACTGCGGAAGTGGTGGATTGCCACATTGATATCCACGTCCTTCAACATATTTCCCTTCAGCGTTATCAGTAGGTTTTTCTGGGTGCCAATTTTGAGTGTCTGCAACAAAAATATCTAGGTTAGAAATGTTCACAAAATTATAAATTACGCGAAAGACCTGAATTAAATTACCACCTGTAGACACAACTGTAACCAGCATCAAAACCACCACAAAACACAAGTGAAAGATTTTCTGTAAAGACGTCATACTCTCAATCTATTTCGTTAGAAGCTGAAGGTAAGGTTTAAAGCTACATGAAGCTCTACTTGTTTTCATCTGGGTCCTGCTGTTTAAACAAGAGTTTAAATGAGATAAAAATACTGAAATCATTAGTACCACTAATTTCCTTAATGATCATGAGTGCTGGCTTCGTGCAGTGAATTAATTTAAATGACTTTAAAATACGCAACGAAATCAATAATTTATTATACAAACAGCGTAAACGGGCATGTAGAATATCTCACTTGTGCTGATTGTTTTTGCTAGCAAATTACCCAGGTGGATGAGTCTACCTACGTGAAATAATGTCACATACATTTGCCCTAATTTGGCTCACCAAAAATTTTACGAAGATTTTTGACCGATGGCTACTAATCATTCGGCTCATTTTCGCACAAACTCATGAATGGGTTTACTTTTGTTTGGCATAAGACACGTCCGTCAGTCCAACTCGTGTAAAAAATTGACGACTGTGAAATCTGATGCGCAGTTCGGCAACGCACATCATTAAGGCCATAGCACAAGAGAAGATTTGCAGTTTAGGGTGTAATTTGCTTATCATAGTTTAATTACGTCTCAGATGGTAAGCAATTGTATTCCGAATCTCTCTGCTGCCAGGAGACGGGGCTAACCTCCTCTAGTGTTGTTCCGAATGGAAAGTTGACTATAATATGACTACAAAAGTCAATCGCTGAACATTTTTGAAAAAAATTGTTTTGCGGAAGTAAATTAGGCCAAAAGTCCTCAAAAATGCCTGAAATTTCGGTTTTTACGCGATATAAAATACGAAAGCGAACCTTGGGGACCAAAATTTTGAAAATATCTAACTAGAAGGGTTCTTGATGATATATGATGTTCAAAAGCGATTGTATACCTCAAAGCATTCCATTGCGAGTATATCTACAATAACTTGAAAGGTCAAGGATACCAATATACCAGTATACCAATCCAAGATTTCTTACCCATCCAGTTTTTCAACGCTTTAATTTTCAACATAAATTAAAATTAACCCATTTGATTATGATGATGCAGTCACGTAAATTATGAAAAAAATTGCCTTAGAAAAAATTTATCTTTGTTATGATGGTGAAGGTGGAGGGATAAATTTGATAAGTATAACTCTTTACTGAATCATTAAAAAAAATCGAAGTAAATCTCCTTTTAGATCTAATTGCAGCTTTAAATCATGTCATAGTATTTAATCTTGTCAGTAAAAAGGAATGACGAACGAACTCTTCCAGTTAAATAAGTTGAATCTGACAATTTGCTGTCGTATGTGAGGTTAAAAGTCGCATTTATTACAATGAGTATCGTAGGATTTACAGAAATTTAGTTGACAAAAAGAGTTCTTGTTTTAGTAACCTTTGGTTGGTCTGATTACAGGTTGGATGGTATGAATTAATAGCACCCATTGCCTTGCCCCCATAGCAAGTCTTGTAGAATTTGTGGGAAAGATAGAAGTACAAATACTTTAATTCAACGCTTCTAGACGAAGGTTTGTCAAGACGCTAGACGGCGTAAATCTCTCTAATTCACCGCAGATAACACACAAGACAAAATTTGCAAAGGTGAAAGAGCCCTTAGCATTTTTGATCTTCGTTTTGGCCTGAAGAATAATCTGAAAATATCTATAGATTTATGGACACTCCTGGTTGGTTGCAAACCAGATTTTGCTGAATTCGTGACGACGAGACATTACCCCATGGATATTCTCCGTTCTGGGGATCCAAGTTCATCTCAAAATAAGTTGGCGTATCCTATCCATAATCCAATTTTTGGGACGCTTTTCAATTTGGTTTACTTTTTAAAATACAAGTATTTTTTTATTTCACACAATTCGAATTAATATTGATTAATTTGTTTTTCATATCAGCCTGCCGACTATTCTACTAGTGCAAGAGAAAACTTAAGGGACAATCTATAAAACTGGGACAGTTCAAGTTTTTGTGCGGTTACATTGGTAAAAACCTAATAATGCGCGCAAATTCACGTTCTTATAGCTGGCTCTTAGACATGTGTTCTATTACGTCCTTCACGAGAAGCACCTGCAGGGATGTCCCCTCGGGGTTTTTTTATTGGTTTTGGGTACTTTTTATACCCACGCCTTCCACGAGGATCATCTGCAGAGTTGTCAGCAGGCGTATTTATACCCTCAGCGACCCGTTCCACTCGATTCTCATAGACATAATCTATTAGTTCACAATTTAAAATTAACCTTACATTTCAATTGCAGCAAGGGCCTGCAAAATAAATTATTACCTGCGGAAACAACTGCAACCAGCATTGAAATCACCAAACACAGACAAACGATTCTCCCGAATGACTTCATGATATCAGATTATTTTGAGCACCACGAAAAATTCAAAGTACTCAAAATTTAACAATGGAGTTGGTGTTCTGCTTGACATCCGCGTGGGTTTTCAAGTTTATACCCATATTTTGACGCAGTTTAGAAGTCATTAGTACTTTCATGATTATGGGTGTTGTGTTTGTTATATTAAACTAATCGGCTACTCTCTAATTGCTTGCAATTAAAAAAACCCAGTCGTTAGTTTGGTTATCTTGGGAATTTCGCTTTTGTGTTTAATGTTTTTTATCGCAGGAATTGAAAATCCATTAAATCTAAACAAACTTAATTATTCTTAATTGTGTCAGCTTAGTTTTGGAATTTTTTATTATTGTGTAGAATTTACACGTCATACGTATACCGATGAAGACAATCAAAGCCGTGAACCAACCCTTATGATTTCTACATTCTCAATCTGATGAAGTGAGGCTACTTAATTAATTAATAATTAAATCAAGCCAAAAAGGATTTACTTTTAGGGTCAGAAATCGTTTGGACAGAATGATAGTTTTTAAGTTTTCATAGAAATATGAAAAGCCCTGGTTGGGTCTGATTCTAAGCTGTTGACTTCAAGACGTTGTGAATTTAGCCTAACGGACGTCGTCCATACGGTAGCTCAGGGTTAGCAGTTTGCGATTATGGCGTCGTCGACTAGTTTTCTTTCAACAGAGCGATGACTTCTTTCTCTTGGAAGGCGACATTATTCCGAGAGTACGTCATCACTTAAGAATTAGGAGAACACGGAGAAAGCGTCGACAGTGTCTTTGACACTTGAGTGGATAAAAACGAACAATGATAGTATTTGATGTCTGTTTTAGTGAAAACAGAAGGCGTGGATACCAAATAGAGACCAATGCAGTAATGCAGCGATACTTCTTGCCAAATTTCCCATAACAATTAGAACAGCACGCAAGCTTCCAGCCTCTCTTTTTTCAGTGGAGCAACGGCAGCACACCTGACGTTAATTATTAATTCTTGCTCATTCAATGTCACCATAGCAACACAGTTGGCGTTTGCGTCCTTGCCGTGTTTCAAAGTGAGGGATTGCCTATTCTACATTGCAGTGAAACCGTATTGAGGAGCGAGTTGTGTCCACATCCTCATTCGCACTGTACGTAGCTACTTTGAGTTTAGAATGAGCTAAGAAAGTATCCATGGAGATCTGTTGGGGCTTTCTGTTGAATGGGGGTCTAGTAACGAGATTCCTTTGCACCGTAGATTGTGCACGTCAGGAATAAGGTTCAATTCCCGTGGCGTGTGAATCCGTCGAACTAAACTTCACATCTAGAGAATAATTTACACCCAAACCAATATCATGTGACATCTGCATATTTTTATGGTACCTTTGGTAAATGGACACAATTATTTTTATACAGACATATCAAAGTAGAATAGGTTTCTGGGTTTTTATGGGTTCAATGAAGTTTATTTGTCAACACAGCTTAAGCTCCTCCGTCAAGAATTAACTAATTATCTAAATTATCCCATATTCCCCCACTGGTAATGCATACGCTGGCTGAGACCACACATGAATATGTAGGAGTCTCTTCATTGACATGGAAATGTTACAATGCAAAAGAATATTTTGAGAGATACGCTTCAAAAGATAACAGGATAATTTTTATTTTGAATAACACACTGCCTATCTTTAACCTCGATAACCAGGATAAAAATGATAACTCGGACCTGCGGCGTTGTCAGTTCCAACTTCACGTCCTTGACGAAGTTGCAACCCTTCTTCCTGGAATGGACCACCTGTAACAACGAATTTTAAACGTTTAGTTTAAAATAATTTTTAAATTTCAATTCCCTCATGGGCCTTTGAATTAAAACGTTACCCGCTGACACAACTGCCGCCAGCAAACAAATCACCAGCAAACAAACAAAGATGAATCCCCCAAATGACTTCATGATTTGGAATTTTTTATTGAAAGAGTATACCAAAGTGCTCGAAATTCCAGCCTGCTTTGAGTTTGCTTGACTTCATGCGGGTTTTCACTTTTATCCCCGCATCACAATTTATTTAAAAAGTCATTAGCACCCAAGTAATCTTGGGTGTTGTGTTCGTGACACTGAACTAATTGGTCTTTTATTGCTGCCAACAAATAAAAACCCAAACGCTAATATATTCGGAAACTTATGTTACATTTATCTGGGGAATTTCTTAATGGGATTTTAGGTTTTTATCGCAGCTACATTAAAACCCCATTAAATCTAAACACGTCAGTTAATCTCATATGCATCTGGTCTGAGTTGGATTTTGCATTTATTTTCGTAAAGTATCTGGTTATAGTATATACGTCACTCAATATAAGGAAGACGTGTAGCGCCGTTAAAAAATGTGAGGGGTTTTCACATCCTTTTTCTGATGAGCATTTGAATAGCTTATTAAATGAAGTCAAACCGAGACTGAATATCGGTGTCTTAATGAACAGAAGTCAGTAATTTTATTGACTGATTCTAGTCGTAGATTTCTCTCAATTGTGGAAACTATGATGCGCTTAATTTTACCGTGAGAAAATGCTTTTAGAATTCTAAGATTCGCTTTCTTTATTTAATTTGTTTTGCACTGAATAAAAATGTGTCTGCGGTTTGGAAAAATCCTGGTTGGTTGCGAATCTGAGTCACTTAATTAAGAACGAGCTTAATGTGGTCCTGGGGACCTCGTCCGTTTTGATATCTAATTTGACTTTCAAATTCATGGACGATTCGTGGTGAAGAATCTCCGTAATTATTATTGGTTTCTGTGAAAATGTAGTGAAAGTTTCAACGGTAAATTATTTTAGGTTAGTTAAAAAACTGAGGTGATAAGGTTGAGTGCGCTTGTCGGTGCCTCACTTGCTCGCGTGATTTTGTAGAGAGAGGTTGTCTAAAATCGCGGAGAATAAAGCCACTGTAAAGATCATAACCGTCCGTAGTCGTCATTATCCTAGAAGTACTTAGTTTGAGCTACAAGGGACACCTGAGATCTTTGAGATATATGGAGTCAGATAGAATATTATAAAACCTTGAGTCGCTTTCCTGTTAGGTAGGCGGATTTAACACGTGGTAATTTTCAAAGTTTTTATCGTCACTAGAAGCGGAAGAAGAAAATCAGTCCCGTAGGTAAGTAAGCGAATCTCCCTGCGCCAAGTTGATGTCAGCAAAAGAATTTAACATGACGGCAGGATATTCTCTATAGTTGGCTTGACGACGGGTGCTTGGCGTGACTGACTTCTGAAGTAGAAGGAAGCTGCCGAGAAAAATGTAACTTCTGCACAAACTTTTTGGGGCTCTGATCCAATTTGGTTGCACTTAAAATGCGAATGAATATTTTTCGTAGTGACACGTTCGTTAGTTTGACACGTTTCGTTCGTCCGTAGTAGTTCGTAATTTTGCGATAGAGCCAACCGATCTTACAAATCGTACACAACGATTTGATTGATGAATTGAATGATTTGGACAAAAAACGCTGCAGGCACGACGGGAATAATAATAATTTTCATGCATGTTAATCTACGACACCGAGGTTTAATTTGTTGAGAGTATAGCCTGATTTGCATTGTAAATTTTCTAAGAGAATAACAAACTTTTGTCCTCGTGATTTGAATTACTAAGTCCGGTCTTTGGACAACTTTTTCAACTTTCCTCAGATGTACTTTATTTGAATACAGTAATATTTCTATGAACCAAATATAGTCATTTTATCGTAGAGTTAGAACATGGGCGAGGACCAGAAATGTTTCCATTCGGCTATTGACCATATCCGCATGGATACAGCACACCATCAATAAATCCCCCTGGGGCATTGTTAATTTCGTCGGCGGTTCCAAGTCCGTGTCCAAGCGCAGTTCGAAATTTCCTTGGAGCGTTGTCGCTTGGATAACTCCTTCCCTCAGCGTCCCGAATCACTCGAGAACCTGCGACAAAAATATAAAATTCATAACTTAGATCGACCATAAATTGCAATCATCACAAGGGTCTTGTGTTAGAAAATATTACGATCAAAAGTAACTGCAGCAAACATAGAGTTCACCAACAAAAAGATACAAATGAATCCCCCGAATAATTTCATTATGTCCAATGTTTCGCCTTCGGACCAAATAATTGCAAATAATGGAAATTTCAAGAAGTTTCAGAAGTGCTTCGAGCTCTGCTTGACTTCAAGCTGGTTCTTCCGTTTTATACCCGAATCCCAATGTAATTAAAAAGTCATTAGCACCGTTACTATCATGAGCATTTTGTTTGTGACACTGAACTTATCAGCTAGTTTTTAATTGCTTGAACCAAAGAAATCACCCAAAGGTCAACATATTTGATAAAGTATGGCGTAAAAGTGGTCTGGGGAATTTATCAATTAGATTTAATGACTTTATCGCAGCACTATTATAAACTCGTTAAATCTTACTAGATTATTTACCTGCAAGTGAGCTGCTCCTATTTGGTGTTTTTGCGATTAATTATATGAAACATATGTTTAGAGTTACCACGTCACTCAACATTTTGAGGACAGTTACAGCTGCAACAAACGGTTTTTTAGGCCAGTCAATTTGGGCTTATAAGATTAGTATGATGTCTTTGGTTTGTTTGCACGAAAACAAACGAACGGGTTGATGAATCGGGTTGAAATTTGGTACACGCACTCTTTGTGTCAATATGAAGTTTTTTTCAAATTTTGGGGTCAATCGGTACACTAAGTGACCAGAAGTGGTCATAATGACCGTTTTGCTTCTTATTAGCCGATTTGAAAATGTTTGTCGCGTTTTAACTATGATTACTGGTATGTGCAAAATTCTTTCAAATTTTAATATCATCCAGTCAATTTGGAGACCAGTGGGGGTCAACAGACTTATTCCAAGTGTTTTTCGCTCCTTGTTACAGTTCATGTAAACATTTGTCGCTTTACAAATTTTACTACAAAAAGACATGTACCTACTTAAATTTCCGACAGTATGTTTAAACCTGGAGACCGGTGGGGGTCGTATATGTTTCCATGAGAAATGGACTAAATCTTTCGTTTCCAATCAGTAGGCGTTTCTATGTGTGTCATTTGCATTTAAAATTTTAAAATTTTTGGGTGCACAGAGCACAATTAATAAGCTTGGTTAAAAAAACAGACAAGTTCTGATATCTATTTGTTACAGGAGCCCGATTGATTACCAGATTCGCAATGAAAACAAAAAAGAAAAGTGTTAAACAGCGTTCACAAGAAGACGTCCGGACTCGTGAGAAGGCACGGAATGAATGAGAGGAGGAGAAAGCGCGCCGCCTTTCTCCTCTTTCTCGGAGTTCTCACACACCCTCTTGCGTAGGTTTGTGAGGGGTGAGTTGAAACACAAACAAGTCTGTTCTCATCTGATGTCTTCGACTTTGACTGGGATAATAATAGCTAGCTTGGCATGAAGTTTTTATCTCTCTGATAAACAATGCGACTAATTAATTAATTAATGAAGCAAACAAGAACTAGATTTCTTCTAAGGAAGCACAAAAACGGATTAAAATTATTTCATTAAATGATTCTAGTCGGAACGTTGTACTAATTGTGGAAGTTTGGATTCGCTTGATTTTCACTCGCAAATAAATCTGTACAGCACGAAGATTCATTTGCAGTTGAAGAACTTATTTGGTAGTGAATATTACTTTGCTCATTGCTGAAATTTATTGTAATTGTAAATCAGTGAACTCTGGACGAAGGGAGTGATCTTCAGTTGTTCTTGAAAGAATAGTGGTAAAGAAAATGTCCATTCCCAATCGAATTCACAATGGCTAAAGAGCATATACGAATTTTACTTTTTCTGTTTTAGATGTGTGGGAAAGTCATTTCGGGGAATCACATGCCTTTTTGTGTTGGTGATTTGTGTTCAGGATGCAGTTGGGTACAGTTGCACCTGACAATTAAATTCTTTGCTGCAGTTGATCCAGTTGGGGCAGAAACATTCACACTAATTGCTATTTGTGGATCTTCTATCTTGCTTAATGTTTTTATCCGAGCACTACTCATGTGGACGAACAACTAATGCAGCAAATATTCAACGCATTCAGAAATTCGTGGCCAAATTTTGTTTCCTGGCACTCGAAAACTTCATAAAGTGAATTTGAACTACTTTTTTTACTGCCAACTTTTACTGAGTCAGTCTGGAGGTTCATTTATTAATTTAAACCCAAGAAGCAGAAGTTGTATCAGTCCATCAGCAACGTGGTGGAGGAAGCGGTGGCGAATGAGGTGGCTAGGTTTAGAGATCCCCTACGTCTTATGCTGACAGAGAAGACAAATTAACGTCAAAATCACAAGCTGAGGTCCATATAACTTACTCGTTTTCTATTTCGTCCGCCATTTCTGTCTGAATGCTAAAAATTAAATTTTTATATAGTTTTCACTCGGTTGGAATAATTCATATATTTCATAATATATATTACAGTTTGCACACTTTAAACCCACATGTATTTTTAGTTTTTCAGTAAGGCTTTATTTTCTTCTTTCAGCGCATGTGTGTAACAATCAAACAATTAAATTGATGCACTATAAGTAACAATTTTTAACTGCAAACTAAACTTGCGTAGTTTTCTATAAAAAAAACCAGCTCTGGGTTTATTTCCAGGTGAATTATACCTGCTGCATATGGAACCATGTTCCTTCACGAGCTACACGTGCAACGCTGTCCGTTGTTGCGTTCCTACCGCCAGCATCTCCATCCAGAGAACGACCTGTGACAACGTAACAAAACTAAAAATTTTAAACTAAGCTTTAACTTTCAAAGCCGCAGGGGCCTGTGAATTATATATAGTACCAGCAGACAAAACTGTAGCAAGCATGCAAATCGTCAACAGAAACGCACGAATGATTCCTCCAAAAGACTTCATGTTTTTGAATGAATTTTTTTAGTGCCAAATATATTCCGAAAATAAAAACTTCACGCTGCCTCGAATTCTGCTTAACTTAATGCCATTTGTCCTTTTTATAAAAGAATCCAATTTAATTAAAAAGTCATTAGCACATAAATCATCATGAGCACTTTGTTCGTGACATTCAAGTAATTGGATTTGCAACAAATAAAAAAACCCAATCGCTAATTAATTCTGAGAATAAGGCCGAAATAATTTCCTAGGGAATTTCCCACTAGGATTTAATGTCTTTATCGAAGCAAAATTAAAAATAAATTAAATTCAACCATGTCAATTAATCTCAAAAGCACCTGCCCTGATTTTGTTCTACTTCGATTAAAGTCAATTATCTGTTAACCGGGTAAATGTCACTCAACACGACAAAACAGCAACGTGAACAGACCCACATACTCTTTAAATCAGCTATTTAATTATTAAATGATCAGAATTCAGTTTCTGTGTATTTAAACCACAATAAGTAACAACATATAATTTATTGGATTGCTCAAGTCTCAGCTTTCTTTTGATAGTGGAAATAAAGATGCTCTAGATTATTCTGCGAAAACAAAATGTGTAGACCACAAAGATTTATTCGCGCTAGAATTACTAATATTTTGAGTGAACGAAAATGGAATAGTCCGTGTTAATTGGAATTCAAAGCAACTGACTTTGCATAGACGACAAAATGACGGGAGCTAATTCCAACGGAGGTCACGTTTGCAGTCATCTTAATGCTGATGATGTTGGCGTCGATCCCCGACGAAACGTGGAGACGTGAACGATGGCGGGCGAGAAATTATGAAGGTGTCGTCGTATGGGGGGACGAGCCGCGTTGGATGATCTGATTGTGAGTGAAGTGGGCTTGCGAATCTCAAACGGCAAAATGCGATGGAGACGCCAAATTGGAAAAGCAGATTGCGCACATCAGGAATGAGGGACAGTCCTCTAAGCGTTAATATCCGTAGCATGAAACTTTCTCATCCAGTGCCTCAGTTTCGAGTAAACCGATTGTGACAATGTCCATCGCAGAATATGCAAACGTTATTTTTCAAATTTTCAAATTCACACAAGATTTTTCAAATAGAATAGAATAAATTTTATTTAGCGCAACAGCCTGCCGATGTTAAAAAAGCTGGGACACTTTAAAAGGCGTATACCATATATGACTGAGCGTTATATTCCCGTCCTTTGCGAAAACGATCTGCAGCGTTTTCACTTGGCGCACTCCCCCCCGCTGAGCCCCGTTCCTCTCGATCGCCTACCGGGGTCCACCCTTCATATCCCCGTTGCTCTCGATCACTTGGCGGAGCCCACCCCGCAGGGCTCCGTTGCTCTCGATCATTAGGCGCGTATGCCAGAGGATGGCTTGATACTGAAAATAAAAATTCACAATTTAAAATTAACTTTAAATTCCTGAAGGATCAAAATATTACCGGCCGACGCAACAGCCACTAGCATGCAAATCGCCAAAAAAGACAGACGAATGATTCCCCAGAAATAATTCATGTTTTCGGATTACTTTTTGTAGTATCTTTGGAAGAATTCAATAATTTTGAAATTTCGCTCCTTACAGTTCTGCTTTACTTCATGTTCTGTTTTGCCTTTTATACTAGGATCTAATCCAATTAGAAAGTCATTAGCACCTTAATGATCATGATAATAATGTTCGTGACATCGAGCTAATGGGCAATCATACTTTGCAACAAATAAAAAAACCCACAAACAGAATAATTCGTAAAATTATGACGTAAGCGTTATCTGGGGAATTTCTGACTAAGATCTAACTTTTTTATCGAAGCAACATTAAAAATCTATTACTTTCAATTAGGATAAATCATCTCAAAACAATCTGCTTTGATTTGGTTCACTTTTAATTCCAGCCCAGAATTAAGTGAATGATCTGTTTAAATTCACGCGTCACTCACATGATGAAGACAATTATTCCCGGAAACAAATGCACTCAATTATGTTTTTCTTTTCCGATGGACCGAGTAGCTAAATAAATATTAAATTAGTTAATAAATGAAGGCTAACCAAAAGCTGAATATGTGTGGAAACAACGAAAGGAATAAATAATTGTATTTTACCTCGAAACTACTAAAATAACCAACACAGGCGGAATTGTTCATACAAACGAAGTTCCCAAAGTTTCTTCTCATATTTTTTCTAGACAGTTCAACAGATGTGTTCTATCATTTCTAACTGATTTTAGTCTTGAAGGGGTGTGGCTCGTAGAGCACTGCCTATAGCAGTGAGGGTGCGGTGCAGATTAGTTAAAAAGAAGGCATAATGGTGTGTTAAGGAATAAACTAATGAGTAATGAGGAGTGAGAAGTTAAGAGAGAGATCTGCAAGAGATGAGAGTCGCAAGATCAATGTCAGTTTATTAGCACACAACTAAACTATAATACATTCATGGATTATGGAGAGTGGTGGTGGTGCGATGATGGTATGATGACGTTGCGGTTGCCTCGCAACCGTGACAACATGAATAATCAGGTATTCGTAATGCAACAAAAACCCACGGTGAAATCATTCTTGGACCTAGAAACAATATGGTAGCTCAGCAAATGATGAAGAATGATGTGCATTTTTGGTCCCTACCCTCGAAACCACCCAAACTGACAAATACCACCACCTGTGGACCTCAAATATCCAATAAATTTTCTTGTTCATGTTCACAATTTAGAAGATGATAGTAAGTTTATTTTACACAATCCGAATAATAATTGTTGTGTATATTCCTCATCACAGCCTGCAGAGTAAGAGAAAACATTGTGGACAATACGCAAAAGTGGTGATGTTCGGCTTTCAGCGTTGAAAAAATTCGGACGCCAATCACGAAATTCCGGTAGTTTTTTCGACGTTTGCTGGTCTTCGTCCTTCACGAACTCTACCTGCCGCTTCGTCTTCTGGCGAGTTTAACTCCCCAGCATTCCTTCGCCCTGGGTGATACACGACTGCGACGCAGAATTTAAATCAACAGATTAGATCTAACATTAAATTTTAAATCACTTAAGGGCATATGAAGTAAAATATTACCTGCGGATGCAAGTGCAGCCAGCAAAGAAATCACCAACAAACAAAGGCAAATGATTCCCCCAAGTGACTTCATGATATTGGATTATTTTACACAGGTCAAGCTGTTTCAAATTTTTAGAAAATCCAAAAGATCTGCTCTACTTCAAGTGCGTTTTCCTTTATATATTGAGATTCCAAATTAAATAAGAACTCATTAGTGCTCTAACAAATATAATCAATGTGTTCGTGACATTGAGTTCATAGATAAATTTTCAGTTGCCTACAACAAATGAAAATCACAAATATTAATTTATTCGGAAAAGCATGGCGTAAACGTTAGCTTGGAATTTGCCACTTGTATTTCAGGTTATTGTCGCAGCAACATTAAAAACCCCCTTTAAATCTAAATAGGTCAATTTACCTTAATTGCGTCTGCTACCATTTGGTAATTTTGAATAACAATAAAGTGATTTATCTGTTTGACGATCTTACAAGTTACACGAAGCCAATTAGCGCTATAATCCAACGCACACGTTTTTCACATTTTCTTTCTGATAAGCCGTGCGACTAAGTGATTATTAGAAGAACCCAGCCATAATTTAGTTTCTGCCGTAGTAAATATACAATTGAGTGGGATATCATTTTTGAACGATTATAGATGGGAACTTATGATTTCAGACAATTTTTGTTGGACGCAATGCTTCAAAGTACTCGAATGCCTGACTGGAAGGAATCCGGCTTGACTTTATTTAGGTTGTCATGTTTATCTCGGAATGCTAATAAAATTAAATAGTCGATAGCTCTTTAATGATCATAAGCGTTTTGTTTTGATATTGATCCAATTGAGTGTGCAAACTAATTGCTTCCAACAATTATGAAAGGCCAAACGTCAATTTATTTCGAAAACCCTGGGTTAAATTATATCTGGGGACTTTCTCGCTGCGGTTGAATTTGTTTCTACAACTTAAAGAGAATTAGTAGGTAGTGTTCAGAATATTTACACAGAAAGTTTAAATTAGAATTAAGTGTAGTTAACGAAAGGCTAGACCACGATTTAAGCTAAATTCTACGATATCCACAAAATAAACGCAGGCGTTTGTACAAAGTGTTTAGTAGGTGAAAGTTGGATAAGAACCTTAAGTGGTTCGTGTGAGATTATTCGCTCCTGGATGGAAACCAAAGAAGTTTACCAAGTTGACGAGTCAAGAAAAGTATGTGGAGTTCGTGATGGAACAGTAAAAAGATTAATGGACTACACGGACAAGTTTAAAGGTGGAGATAAATAAGTTGTCGCTAGAAAACACCAAGTTGGAGAAGAAAGTTACCAAGTTGGAAGCATCACAAGATATGGCACAAGCTATCACTGTAGCAATGCCGAAGACTAGGATTGCAACACCGAATAACGACTTCCCAATCCTAAAATTCGACCAAAGGAGACAAACTCCACTTGAGTTAATCAATGAAGTTGAGCTGTATTTTCAAATGCAGTAATATACTCCAACGTACAAGGACGCTGCAACAAGGACATGTTTAAGGGCGTGTTACCAGACTCTATGAAATCTTATGAAAGCTAAGTGCTTTGCTAGATATGGTAACTGGTGAATATTGAAGTAAGAATAATGAGTTCTCAAGCTGTTCAGTAGCCCACGAATAAGTAGAAACTAAGTCTACGTGGAAGTTAAACGTACTGGAAGATTTTGCGCTTGCAACTTATATCAAGATTTCCAGTACTTAAAAACTCATTGTTGAACTTATATGCTTTAGTTATAATCCAACGGAAATTAAAAGCTCTTGTTAATCCGAACGAGGTGATGGTTAATGGACTGACGCATTAAAATCCTACATTATGCTAAAATCATTCTCATTTCTTATCGTAGTTTAGTTTGAGTTGATTAGTGAAACTTCGTTTCTTGCATCACTAATTACCTCAAAGTCAAAGTCCAAGTGTTATAGTTATTCAAATCTTTAGATCTTGAGAATGGCGTTAACTTCTTTTCATAGTGGTCTGCGATTTAATTTGAAATTTGAAATCCTTCACACAGGTTTCAACCATAGGCCTCGACGCGTGACGCCCCCAAATCCTAAAAGACCTTTATAATAATATTAATAATACTTGAGTTTATTCCTAAGTTTTGCCAATTACAATTCAAAAAGAAATGATTATCCCCACAAGTGGGCAACTACTAATCATTTCCATTACTTAGTCAAATACACAGTTAATAATTACAAAATGTAAGAAAATTGAATTAAAATTCATAACAGACAGTCAAAATACACAATATTACTTTAGTAAGTAGTCTTTAAGCTTAGATTTAAAGATCGCATAGCTGTTGATTAATTTGAGGTCGCGAGGAAGATTGTTCCAAAGAACCTCACCTGAGTAGGCAAAGCTGTTTTTCCTATTTCCGTTTTAGGAGTAAAGTTGCGTGTTAAGTCACATTCATGGCGCCCGGTTACATATTCATGTGAGAAACAAGATCTAGTGAAGTAAGAGTCGAAGTATCGAACAGAGTTTAGTTTAACCAGCTTAAACATTATACACAATATCCGATATTTGTTCATATCAACAGGAAATAACCATTTAAGATCCTGTCGGATCAGAGAAAACATAGGGTCATATTTCTAAATACCAAGAACAAGTCTGCCCAGCCTCTTGATCACTTTTTCAACTTTATCTATTTAAGGGCAGCATTTCCCCAAACTTCGATACTCCGATCATGTAATCAGTCAACGATAAAACCATTCCAGAACCCAACACAACTAAAGACTTTTGATCAAAATATAGTTTGACATTGTACAGACATCTCAATCGATAATAACATTTACGACTTAATTCGCTAATATGAGAGTCCCGTTTCAACAGCGGATCCAAAGTAACCCCTAAGTATTTAATTGTCGTGTCTCATTTTACAATCTTATTATTGCAAACTATATTAAATGCAGACATATGTTGTACAGAGAATTGAGTACCAAAAACTATCATCTTTGTCTTCTCGTGATGCATTGAAAGCTGATTATCAACAGTGTATTCACATACTTTGCATGAATCACTGTTGATTTTCTCTCGTAAGGAGTCCAATTCATTAAGTTTACCAAAAAACCAGAAACCAGCATCGTCAGCGTACTTAAATGCTTGGCCATGCTCTAAAACATCTGGTAAGTCATTAAAAAACAATGAAAAGAGCTTAAGGCCCAGGATGCTACCTTGTGGAACTCCTGCAAAATTTTTGTGATTGTCACTTATTGATCCATTAATTGAAACTTTTAGGCTTTAGTTTGGGGAAGAGGGCAAAAAGTAGGCTGATGCAATTCCTCCCCTATATTTAAAGCCGTGCTCACGGCACTTAGGAGAAGACAGGAGACAAATTCCAATTGGATCTAACGACAGTCACTACAAATCCAAGCCTTCATTGCATGAATCCATAAGGTAATCTGCTACAAGTATTAATTTGTATAGCAAAGACACTCGTTGGTTATTTGCAACCAGTTCTGCTTGTGTAGTTTCTGGTCATAACATTTATTTGGATGCAACACCTTAACTAGGCATTGCCACGGCTACTTGGTCCAGTGGATTCATCCCTGGGCTCACGCTAGAACGGGAATATGCTCGGCCACCATCTCATGTGGTCGAGTCCCA
>JAQGAC010000553.1:0-22806 GCA_034696585.1 Isotomurus maculatus
AGTGAATTATAAAGGATTCATTTTGCTCTACTGACAATCACAAGATTAGAAGAAAAATATTTTGAATTAATTTAGAAAGAAAGGTAAAATATGGTGATATTTAGTCAATAAAATTACAAGACACAAACACTAACCATACTTTTAGCCTATATTAAAAATATCCTAGAAATCAATGAAGCCTTAGCCCCGAAATTGAGCACACACAAATTGTCAGTTTCCTGATTCCTTGTTGTACAATATTTATGCGGAATCCACCACAGAACTATGGGTTTATTTTGTTGTAAATTTAAATTCAGTACAGAAGTGAGAATATTCGAACTGGATTTCTATGCGCACAAATATATTTTTCAGCAAGTAACTTCAAGGAAGAAAGCATAACATAGTAAACCCTTTGTTTTAGTCCTTAGCATTACGTGTAAGATTGGGATAAGTTATAGGACATGAAATAATGATATGTTAAATAATATAATAAAGCTAGGTAGCACTAAACCTAACGAGTTAGCTCCAAAACAATTCTACAATTATAGTGTCATAAGGTAGGAACTTTATCTGCAATAGGAATCTAAATTCTGAATAGCACACTTTGCGAGAATTTTGAAATGACTGAATGCTGCTTCATGATTATAAATAATTAAGAATTCCGTGAGTTGTAGTTATAGGTTATTTTCTGTTGAGAAATTCGTTGTTGCATATAGAATTTAAAGAGCGGAGAAAACTCCCTGTTTCATGCGGGATTAAGAATGGACAGTAAAGGAATGTTAGTAAGGGAATTGCTAGTAAGTAATAATTATTAAAGGAATAGTTAGTTACAGGGATTTTCAGTTAGGAATAACTAGTAAATGAATCAATAGTAAATACATGCGTATCAGATGAATGAAATTTTGTGTACTATTCTTGAGTAACAATTCCTTTACCAACTTTTGCTTTACTATCCATTCCACAAATCGTTTCATTCTCTCATTAATGACGCCAAATTCCCCGCCTTAAATTATTCCATCGTATTTTGTATCTGATTTTCTATCCCAAACGTTTTCACCTAATTAATCTGATTAGAGGAACACCCTAATTTAATAAATATATAAGTAATTTTTAGAGTTAAAATCCAAACGCATTGCAAAAAATACCAAAATGAATAAAAGGGGTTAAAAATAATTAGGTAATAATAATTAATTAATTGAGTGTTTCGATTGCACTCAGATCTCCCAATTTACAAGTAGTCAGGCCAACCCAAACTAAATTTATTGTATCATATCCCAAATTACACCAAAAATAAGAGTAACCCTTAAAAGAAAAAGTTTCCAGTCCTATTAAAAATGATTATTCGGATTTACCCAAAACTATGGTTTCTTTATAATTGCAGAATTCCAGGATCGCTACAGTATGCGACAAACTCGCGACGAAGATTGCAATGAACCGCCACCCTTGATTAAACCCGAGAACGACCTCGCAGCTCTAAGCCTTTGGGAGATCCTCGGAAAAACTGAAAAGGAAATGGAAATCCACAACGGTGACGCAGTTCTTCTCCTAGGAAACACAGGAAGTGGAAAATCAACAGCCGTCCTCACAATCACCTCAGACCTCAAAAACCTCACCGTCTACGAAATCAAAGGAGGTGCACTTATCATCGTCGACGACAACCAGAAGATCGGAATAACAACTTCTTCCCGAACTCTCGTTCCCGAATTAATTCACGATCCCCCGAATAATCTCCATTTCTACGACTGCCCAGGTTTCCTCGACAACCGAGACTACAAAGCGGACATTACAGCCAACTACCTCATGAAGAAAGCAACTGAAGGCCTAACATCAGTAAGAACTGTTTTCGTCGTCCCTGAAGACTCCGTCTCCGTCGCAGGAACCAAAACCGATTTCGGAACCCTAGCAACCTCAGCCGTCCGAATGATCAAAGACCTAAACAAACTTCAACCGGGCATTGGAATGATAGTGTCCAAGGTCAAAAACTACGATCAACGACCCAGATTCCGAAACGACTCGGTCATCCTCAACGGAGTGACAAAGTTCCTGGAAGAGTACAGAGAAGGCGAGCAAAAGAAACTAACACAACTGAGGTCCAACATGAATGACGAATCCAATATATTCGTCAGAAGACAAAAAGTTTATTCGCCCTGGAAATTCACTCACCCAATCCGTGAAAAGCGAGCGACGGATGAACAGGAAGTCATCCGAAGAAGAATCCAATTTGTCGACATTCTTCTTCAGAAGGACAAGATCAGCATTTTCAGATCTCCAAACGAGTGCGGATCCTTCGACCAATCGTCATGGTCGCAGGAAAGTAAAGACTGGATGACCAAGCTCATCCGCGATGACCTCAAAAGCGTCCCAATTGAAGAAAGTGACTTTGGCTACGCTGTGTCTTCGGACACCAGCCTGAAAGTCGTTGACCTCTACAAAGAACTCAATTTCAACGTGACTGACTTAGTATTCAAGTTGGTGAAGGACTTGAGGATTACCCAGTTGGAACTCACCTTGGCTATCAAAGACTTCTTACAAACGAAAGCCTGGCTGGACGCAGACTACAGCAACTTCACGCAAACCATTCAAGACCTGAAAACATCAAAGTCTCCCAAAGAATTCGGAAAGTCAATTTACAAAGTTCTGGTTGCCCGTGGTTACGAACAGAAGTGGGGACTGAATTTCATCGCTGAAGCAGAAAAGATCGAATCCTACATGGACTTCTTCGACTCCATCGCCCCTGACGGTGTTACCTACGACCGAAAGAACACCGATTGGTTAGAACCACTCAAGTCCTGGGTCACAGAAGAAGTTTCCGCAAGAAAAGAATGGTACGGATTCTTAGACAAACTCAGAAAAGTATATTCCTACTTCCGGTTCCAATCCGTCAAAAAGTCATCAGTCCCCAACAATATAACGGAAATCAAAGCTTCCCTTGGAAATGACGAAGACATTGTGACCAATCAAATTATCCAACTGTACGAAGAATTCGTTAGTGGAAGCCGAAGGGCTATTTTAACCCCTGATGATATGGAAATTCTATGGGAAATCGTCAACGAAGCCTTTGAAGTGCCTGAGATCCTGTGCCGTGGGTCCAAAATGATAGTAAAGGGAAGCTTCGTGAAGGCCAGTGACTTCACCCAGTCAGACGGGTCCTTCATCCTCTGCAAAGGAACCAACTCTCCTCCCTCCCAAGTGGTCGTCTACGCCACAAGAAAAGTCTTTTTCGACAGATCAGTAAATGCCCAGAAGTCCGCAGACTCCAACAAGGAATTCGGAATCGTCTCCCCGGTATGGGAGGTCACCCAGCAAGTCAGCCTCGACCTCTCAGGTCAACATGGATCCAGCGGAGGCTCACGCAGCTCCAGACAAATCAGATCATTGACCTCAGAAGAAGACCCATTGCAAAAGGATGACCCTGAATTCATGTCTTCTATAGCCAACGAAATCTTGGAATTCAAAGATGCCTTAGCCTCTTCCCAAGCCAACCACAGCAGCAGATGGGTCATCTCCGATTCGGAAATCCCGGTTTTGCGCAGCGCGGCCTTAAGGGTTTCCAAATACGATCTCCCTTCTTACATCCGTTCCAAATGCGACCTCAAGGATATTCCATCAAACGGAGGCTCTGGCTCAATCGGCTCTGCCGGCAAACACGGAGGGCCTGGAGGAAACCTAATTGGTTTGGTAGGTCACATTGAAAATGCAGAGAGGCTTAAGGTCACAGTTCAAGGTGGAGCTGGAGGGGCAGGTCAAGACGGAGCAGACGGAACGGAGGGCCAAAAAGGACCGGAATATGGATACTCAGAGTGGAGAACCTGTGACAACTCTGCGCCCTGCAGTAGCGAATGCAGCGGAAGAGGTGAATGCAGAAGGGATAGCAAGTCAGTGTGGACGAAGTATTTCGACACCTGCCACAGAAAGGAGAGCGGTGTGGTTGATTGCATAGCCTACGGATGTGTGGGGGGCAAAGGGGGACGGGGTGGAGACGGGGGAGCGGGTGGAAAAGGGGGAGTCGGAGGCCAAGGAATCGTCGTTGCTGCTGATGGCTCAAAAGTCTCCATTGCTTCTGAGGGAGGCTCAAAAGGAAAGGACGGAAATGGGGGCAGTGGGGGATTAGGGGGCAAACGGGGAAACGGAGCATTAGCCGGAATTCACAAATCAACGGCCTTCGATTGTCCCTGTTGGTGGGAAGACATGAAGTACGACTGGACCTCGTGGGAAAGGTCGGATAGCGGGGCAAATGGAGTCACAGGGGCGAATAAAAATGGCCAAGGGAACCTGAAGGACCCTTCCCTTCAACTTAGCCAACCTGACCTTCTCCTCGAATTCACGGAATTTGCACTCTCGAAAGATTCACTCTACTTTCCCAATCAGGAGTTCCTTGACTTAATCGGCCATTCACCTCAGGTAAGAATTGATTAATTGTCACACTAAATAACTTAATTAATTGATCAAAACCAGAATACACAAATACATAATACTGGAAATAATATCTGGATTATTTTTACATTTGCTTCACCCTGTGGTACATGAATAATCCTTGATAAAGTGTTGGTCACCACTATACCCAACAATGTCCAATTATCATTCAGCCTTACACACTTGGGAAACTAATTCGAATTAATCAATATTGATAAAATGCTCACTAGTAAAAAAATATATTTTCCGCCGTTTCCTGTTTGCTCACCGATACGTTAGCAGGAATTAACCTTAAGTCACTGATGAACATAATTTGAAGAGCACTGAAAGTTCTAGAAAAACTTGATCAAATATTTCAATGAACAGGAATTTAATTACCTTCGCTAATTATTTGCAGGTCGCCAACAACTTCACCCACATTCATTTCGCTCAAGAGCTGTTGATTCTTGAGAGAGCCAACCTGCTTCTCAAGAACAAGAAGGTCACGAGGGACTCGATGACATTGATGATGACACCGAAGTACGAATCCTTCCTTTCTCGAGTGGATGGCCACGTGAAAAGCAGAAGTCTTGACGACCCACAACGGAAGTTCCTCTCGCTTCTCTACTCAACAGCGTTTAATCAGGTCAGAACACTCCAACAAGCTTTGGGAGCTCCTCTCGTCGTCGACGTCTCCGGCTATCTCGAAACCGTCGACAAAAGACTTCAAGAATACTCAAAGACAGAAACAAAAGTCGTCGTAGAAGCAGAACGAGTTCGCTACAAAGACACGTTCACCCAGAAGATTAAAGACGCCATGGAATTCATCTGCGATACCGTTGACCCTGCAATTGACCAAACATTCTTTGAGATGGCAGAAGTCACTGACCAACTGGTGGTTGCCATAGAGAGGATGATTGCAGAGGCGGAGAAGGCTGAAGCTGTTTATAAGGAAGCTGTAAAACAAGCGAAGAAAAAGATGCAGCTTAATATCCTATTTGGAAGTTTGAAGGTTGGAGCAGCTGTCATCGGTCTTGTGGGAGGACCTGCGGGTGCTGCTGTTGGGGGGATCATCGGAGGAGCTACGTCTATTGGAGAAAGCCTGGCACTTGGAGGTAGCGGCGAAATTCGACCTCCCACTCCACTGGATCCTAAGATAAAGAAATATGCAGATCAAATGGAGGCAAAGGCAAAAGCGACAAGCCAGGAGAGACAAGATGAACTGAACACGCTCATTGGAGAGTCCAGAATTGCAGCCACGGAAAATAAACAGTTCCTGGAGATGGTGACAAGCACGTCAAGTTCCTTTAAGGAGTTGCAGAACCTCAACAACAATGTTATTGCGAGTAAAACGTCTCCAGTCGACCAAAATAAAGAAACAAATGAGTTCATCGAGGTAATTGAAAGTTAAATAGTTTAATTCTTTTATACGGCTAAAATCACAGTTTATAGAAACGCGATAAATTTCCCTTGGAACAAATTTCAGTTTTTTTAATTTCTTATGGTAGGCGTAGTACCAGCAGCCTGCTTGCAAATATGCCAATAAATTAATATATTCTTTGAAATAAAGAATAAATAATTTTTCTTTCAGATGACAAACCACATCAACACGCTGGAGAAGGACAAGAAGAACCTCATTGAAAAAGGACCTTCGAGTTCCCTGAAGGAGTTCCAGGACCTCAACAAGAAAGTCATTGCGAGTGAAAAGTCCCTTATTGACCAAAATAAGAAAACAAATGAGTTTATCAAGGTAACAGAAAATTTAAAATAACACTTTCGTCCTCATCTGGGTTTTTTCTTAGCAGCAACATAAAAAATTTCCTGTTTTGTTAAATCATTATTGCCAACTTTCTGTTTATTTTCCTAATTCGCAAAACATTCGAAGATGTATGAAACATTTTAATAATTTCCAATTTTATTGCAGGGCTTTCAGCAAAAAGAGATTCAATTTAACCTCACAAGTTTGTCTACGAAATATTTATCTGTAAATATCACGTTTAATCTTCCTTAAAGCTGATCTTAAAATAGATCCAAGCAAATTTTGTGGATGGAAAAAGAATCACTATTTTCTACGTATTCAAATTAGGCGCATTCAAGTAATCGCCTTCGTATTGAATTCAATACAAAATTACGAATGCTTTTACTGTTTTAGAAAGCTCAGAAGGGAGAAGCTGGAACAGCGGAGGAGCAGAAGGCAGCAAAAACATTCGGAGACAAAGCGATTTCTGGTTTAAACAAAATTAACGACGCTGTCGAAATTGTCTCAACGTTGGGATTGGACATTTACAACAAATACAAGGACGACAAGAACGAGATCAAACGGCTGATGGGGATGGTAGAAGAAGCTAAAGAGCAGATTAAGGATCTCAAGTCCTACGAAAAGGCCGTTGACGGTCTCTTGGTCCCTTTCACAGAATCCGTGATCAACGACCTTGACGAGGCACAAAAGCAAATGGAAGGTCAGAATGCTGTATTCTTACGAGTGCAGCAGTGGCAAGTCCAGAAGGTTCTTCGGCAGTACAATTTCTTCCTCCAAGACTTCACAGGGGCGTTCCCTGAGATTGCTGGTCAATATGCATATCTCGTTGAAGATCTTCAGGAGGCTATGACCTTAATGATTGACCTTTACTCTTGCATCGACCAATACAACGAACAAATGCAGTTTGCAGATTACATCGCCAACATTAACAGTCCCCGGGGACTTGCAGCCAAGTTTGGCCCAGAAGAGTCAGCAATTTATGAAAAAATTAACCTCGCTCTGCAAGGCTCAATCATCCTCAGCGAATGGGACACCTGCATCCAAACCTTCCAACAATGGGTGTTCCCTTTCTCCGATGAGTTCCAACAGAATCTGCTGACCTCCGAAATTCCGGACTACCTCTCACCGACAACCCCAGCTGAAATATTCACCGACGTCCTACCTAACATCCGTCAAAGAGTTTCCAACCTTGTCATTGCCCTACGGCAATACAAATCAGCAACCTTCCCTGTCGTTGATAACCGACTTTACTTAACCACTTTCAACTCGGAACTCACTTCCACATTTCCATTCCACGTTTGGCGACAAAAGCTCAATCAAGGCAAAATCCGTGACCTTCTGTCTGGAAAACAAGTGACCTTCTCCGTCACTCCAGAATTTACCTACGAAAGGGATATGAGTGCAGTCAAGTTCACAATCGCCGAGATCGAACCCAAAGCCCAAAATGCAACGATCCAAGAAGAACTGAAAGAAGTCTTGAAAAAACTGAAGATAGAAATGAGTCACTCCGGAGTCTCCAAGTACCTCCACGAGGGAACTCCCTTCCAAATGGTCGGAGCCAAGCAGGAAATTCATTTCAACTACGAAAGGGACGATGAAAATCAAAGGCTGTCTCCCAATCAAGTCTACACAAAAATCAAATCTGGGGATGTGATTCTGAGTCCTTACACATTGTGGACTGTCCAGCTGTTTAAGGCTTACAGCAGCATTGAATTTGATTTTGCAGAATTAGAAAAATTCGTGGATTTCGTTGACCTCGAACTTATTGGAAAAGGTTCCTTTGTAAGAAAGAAGAACACAAAGACCAGTGCAGCTGCAGCCGTTCACCCTCTCCCACTCCACTACTTTCACTTTAAGCTGTCAAATTTACCTGCACTTGAAGATAACTCTCGGCTGCAGAACTTGTTGCTCTTTAGTTAATTTCGTTCCTCATTCTTACATAAATGGATGTCAGACATATGTGACTTGATATTTGGCATAATTATTTGGACATATATATAAATTTAAATTACGATATTATGTCAAATTAAATACTGAAAAATGAGTTATTTGTGAACATTAATTCGTTATAATAAATAAATGTTACGACAATCATAAAGTTCCTCGACTGGAGCTCACCGGAGTTACAAATATATTTACTGCTTAGTAAACGAGACATAAATGCACATCTAACCTCAATTTTTGTCATTTTAGCTTTATTATAAGATTTAAGCAACAACAATCAATTCAAAATAAAACCACCCAAACAATATTTCAAAAGGTTGGACTTGTCTATTGAGAATCAGCAATGGAGGTATAGTGATAAGAGATCAGGCAATTTAATTACACTTAAAGAATTGCTTGAAGCTCGAAGGGTAAGCCTACACAATCAATACTTAAGTGGGGTAAGCTTACTGGATCATATTCTTGCAGCTGGGTGTCACAGGAAACAAGATTCTTTTCTCCGATTTATTCAATATGACTTCTCCTGATAATTTTTTTGTGTTTTGTTCTAGACTCAATAGAGACCACATTAAATTGCTTTGTAGGATCCAAACTTAGTTTATGCTGAATTCTACAAAAATTATTATCCAAGTATAAAAATTGCCATGCAAAGAAGCTGTATTATAAAATATTTCAATACATGGAGCTCATAGAACCGTGGCAAAGTTTTTTTTATTTATTTTGTATTAGTTTGGTATGTTTTTGCAAATTTTCGTATAGGGATTTGATTAATTCCGTGCTCATAACAAAACAAGTATAGTCTTAAATTATCTATATTAGTATTTTTAGCTTGGAGATGCATGACATCAGACGTACGGAATCATCACTCACTTATTACCTAAACAAAAATAACATTAATTGCATCAAAGGTGAAATGTAATCTGCAGTTGTTTTGAAGCATTATTATATAACAATATTGTATATGTACAAGGAGAGTTAGCGTGTTAACAAATAAGTTCACTGTGTGTTATTAATTGGTTTTTGAGATATCAGCAAATTACTCGTGTTTACGTCGAACTACAATCATGATAAAGAACGAGGTTAGCTCAAACTCTTGAACTGATACAAGAACACCTGAGCACAATTTTGTCCTCTGATTTTCATTTAATTCAGTCTGATTTTTTCGTAATTAGATCATCATTTAAGCTTTGTGGTTTACCTGAGGAGTACACAACTTAGAATTTATTTGTTGGCAATGGAAACATTTTTCTTTCGTCGACTTGTGATCTTAGTATTCTTCTTCCAAACCCTATCTGCGTGTGCTGGAGATAAATATGTTTCCAATTCAAATATCTTAAAGCAACTGAAAGGTCTCTCAGACATTCGAAATCCTCCGAAATCTTACGACCTGGCACAGGAATCTTTGACCAAGGCTTTAGTAAAAGCTGTGATTCCAGAGTACCTTCGGGATTACATAGCTTCCAATAAAACCTACAGCTTTGGCAGCAAAGCCAGCAAGGCCTGTTTAGATCATTTGTCGTTACTTGATCAACAAATACGACAGATTGTAGAAGACCCTTCCCACATTTTGGATGAAAAATATGCATGGGCTGTGCAAAGTAAGTCAGCTATGTAATGAAAACTTGATAAACTAAAAATCAGGAATAAATTCATTACGGAATAGTGAATATTCATTTGATTTAGTGGTGGACTCGTGGGCAAAAATTCCAGAAGGGATTTTGTCTGGCCACTTGAATCCCATGGGTGACTGGGATGAGTGTGTGAATATTCGTTCACACTCATCCATTAAAGAGGCTTTTCAAGGAAAGTATTGCTTTACATACTTATTTCCTCAAGACTTCGGTGCAGCTCCTCGAAAAGACAAAAAAATAAATGCAAAGCAAAGTAGTTCGTGGAAGGCAGTGTCACCTGTGGACTTTTTGGTTCGCACAACACCAACTTGAATGTTTCACTAATTCAAATTTACTATTTTTAATCAAAATGATGGCTTACACAGGATGAAGTTGCTAATCCTTTGATATTCCCACTAATACCTTCACTTGTAACATGCATGCCATCAAGCTGCTCAACGGAGGATTTCCAGGAAATACTTGAAAGCTGGTTTGCCACTACTGGAATAATATCCCCGGCAGTGAGCTATTGTGGAACTGATGAAAAACCAGATTTAAACGCAATAGGCATTTTCATGACGTGAGTTATAGCAAAGTTACGATAGATAAAATAACATACGATAGATATGATGGATGAAATTTTTTTTTTGAATTTCATTCATTTCACCTTTTTATTATAGCGTACTTGTGTCAATCATAGCCATATTGATAATTTCTGCAACGGTAATTGACAGCCTGCTTGAAAACAGAAAGGAGCTAAGCCATTATAAGACGAGTAGGTTTTACTTATAGTAAAAAGAAAGGAAAAGTTATTCATATTCTAATCCTTAAAAAATATTTACAGAACTGGGAATAAAACTTCTACTAGCCTTTTCTTTGGTAACGAACATTCAAAAATGGGCTAATACTTCTTCAGCTGAAGGAGGATTCGGATGTATCCACGGGATTCGAGTTCTCAGTACCTGTTGGGTTGTATTATGCCACACTTTGACAGCCTCACTCGTACAAGTTCCTTTCTGGAATATTATAGAAATAAACCACGTAAAGTTTAGCATACAGTTTGACTTTCAAGTTGTCAATCTAGTCGGGAACTAATGTAAATGTTTATTGCAGTTTCACAAGAGCCATTGGAGTGTTTATTTTATCCTCAATGGATCCTTTTCTGTGGACACTTTCTTCACAATGAGTGGATTACTGGCTGCATTTAGCATAATGAAGGTTCTGGAAAAGAGTAAAGGAAGACTTAACCCACTACCCTTGTACCTACACAGATTCCTTAGGTACGCTGATTACATAAGTGATATTTTTGAACTTACAATTTCATCACTTAATTTGCACATCACTTCCTTAGATTAACTCCAACTTACGCCATTCTGCTTGGAATCTTTATGGCATTCTATGAGCATTTGGGATCTGGTGCATTATTCAATCGCTACGCAGAAATGGACGTGATGAACTGTCGACGCTACTGGTGGCATAATTTGCTTTACATCAATAACTTCGTTTGGTACGAGGCAGCTGAAGGTGAAGAAATGGTAAACAACCTATAAAACACAAACTTAAGTACTCTCATGCAGTTAACGTTTTATTTCTTCGTGTACCGTTAGTGTCAATTGGAAACGTGGTACTTAGCGTACGACATGCAGTTCTTCATACTCGCTCCACTTTTTATGATTCTGATTTACCGGTGGAAGAGGATAGGATTAGGAGTTTTGGGAATAATTACACTTGCGTCGGTTTTAGTTCCTGGAATTTACTCAGGAAAATATGAACTACCGCCGACAAATATTCCTTGGAAATTGTAAATCTCACTTTATTTTAAGCCTGCTTAAGTACTTCACATTGCATTAATGGCGTTTTGAATTTACAGAAAGAAGGAGAATAATGACTTCACCTTGAAGCTAACAAATAGGATTGCCCCTTATCTAGTTGGACTGTGGATGGGATATTTCTTGTTTAGGTTAGGGAAAAGGCCTGTCAAGCTTCCAAAACTTGTTGTGCTGGCAGGCTGGTTAGTGTCAACCGGAACCGCTCTTGCGATCCTGTTGGGAGTCATTCCTTACTTCGATCCAAAGAACGAGGATAATGTTGTAGCTGCAGCCTTTTATTCAGGGTTAAGCAGGTTCTGCTGGGGCATTGTGATCTGTTGGATTATATTTGCGTGCTCGAAGGGTTACGGTGGATGGATCAATTCCTTTCTGTCCTGGAAAGCATTTATTCCTCTTGGCAGGCTGACGTTTTGTGTCTACTTGGCTTCACTGTCCCTTCAGGTCCTACTCCACAGTAGCTTTGGGCAGAATATGGTTTTTGATATGTACTACACGGTAAGAAAGGACTTCAATTCCTTACTTGCATTTTTTTTAAATGTACAATGTGTATTTTGAAATTAGGTGAATCTGTTTTTCTCTCATGTAATAATGAGCTTCCTTGTGGGTTTCATTTTCACCATGGCATTCGAATCCCCATTTATTGCCTTGGAAAAGATACTGTTCAGCACGGAAAAAATCGTTGTCCAAAAAGGTATGTCTTTAAAGCTGAAAGTAATTTGTAATGCCAAAATGAAAACTTTTTTGTTTCAGATAATCCTGCAACACTAGACGCTAATCTTCAAAATGATGATAAGGACAAAAATGATGTTTGATCTACTTCTAACGAGTCATGTGCTTGCTGCAGTTTTAAAAATATGACGAGGTTGTGAATTCTACTCAAGGGGAAATCAACGCTGAAATAAAATGAAACGGATGAATTACAATGTGTTTTAGTAGCTATAAATCAAAATATATTTCGCCGTCTTTATTCAAGTATTACGACATGCGCTGTGCATTGAAATGTAACTTGTAATATAATAGTAAATAAAACATGCAAGTAGAATTTGGGCTACACAATTCTAACAACTTTAAAATTCAACTGAACGTAACAGATTACAATTACAGCTATAAACTAATATTCCTGAAATTCATCTACTATAATGTGATTTATATTAATTTGAAGAATTGAGTTGATTTGGTACGGTATAAATATTTATCTAATTTAGGTTAAATTAGATAACAGCAAGCAATGAGCTAATTATAACTTGTTTCATTCTTGATCAGCAAGTTCACACGTTGCACTTAAAAATCATATATATCATATAACGTTAATTCTAATTTACGTATAAACATCCTTCTTTATAAAATTTAAGTCCATAACGTTCAGATTTACAGAAACTGTTTTAAGATCAGAAATACAATGTTAACAATGCAACTCAGCTTAATGCAAATCCCAAGGAACCAAGTTAACTACATCACGTTCCAGCGTTTACCGATTTTGCTTGCAATATTTGCATCCCGTAAGGTTTATCGTTAAATTGTTCAGTTGCTGGTGCCAAGATTTACGGATTTTACGAAGCTAGATTTGAACCATTTACTGTCAGAGTGGAGGTGAATTTGCTAACTATAACAGAATAAAATTTTTAGCCACAAAGGTACTACGATAGCAGATAACTAATCTATGTCCTCAGAACCCATCCATAAACTCATGGCTGGAAAATATGCTTCACAATCGACCTTCATATCCAGGTTGCCTCAGAAAAAAATCTACTGTATAATTCTGAACATGTAAATTCTCGACTAAAGTGGACCCGTTTGCGCACCTCCTGAAGAAACTCACTCCATTTCCATACAATCAAATGTCCATGAGTTTCTTCATAGGAGCATTTCATTGTGTAATTCTGACGTACACCTCCAATCCTACGATTGGACTGTAGTCAGTTGAATCCCCGATGAGTAGGTTGCAACCATACGGTTTCTAAGGAATATTCAAATTTTTCACGTCCACACAAGGTCCTATAAAAGGAGCAATTTTTTGCAGCTTATCTTCAAGTCAAGTAAAGTATTTAAGCTCTCGAAACGCTAACTTAAATATCGTTCTAGTTGACCTCTCCACTTTCTTGACTACTTTCACATCCGATGCAGAACAATTCAAGTTTGATGCCATCATTCAAACCAGCCAGAGTTCAGCACTTCCAACTTCGTAGTTGTCTTAGAAAAATGGCTTCATCAACAGTTGCTGTCGTTCTAATTCTAGGACTGATTTACATGCAACTTCCAGGAGGTTAGGAGAAAGCCTCAAAAAACGCTAACAGTAGAATAGAAGTCAGACACAAAATTCGCGAACAGTAGAATTGGAGTAAGACACACGATACGCTAACAGTCGAATCGGAATCAGACACAATCAAAGCCTCTGCATTTACCTCATGAAAAGACCACACCGCTGTCTTGTTTCAAGTTCAAAAGTCTTGAACAAAGAATCCACAAAGATATTAAAAAATTGCAGCAATCACTTTTCCAGTTTTGAGACTGCCATGCAAAGACAATGAATAACACCTGTCTCTTATTTGGAACGTACCCAGTCTTGTACCACGACATGCAGCACGCCGGCTTACAAAAGTAACGAATGTCCCTCGTAAAGTCGAAACAAATTCCGACGTTGTACGTCCTGACGGGATTTTTGAAACCATTGCCTAAACCCTAAATGGAACTCTCCTTCAGAATTCCTTTCATCCCATCAAAACCTTCTCCAAAAAAGAACTATGGAGTTAAGCTTTGGAAAAGAGCAACTAGTCGTGGATGAAATTAGCATCGTAAATATGGGAGGACTACATTCAACTGCTTGGATATTCACGAAGGCTCTGCGAGCAGAAACCAGACTAATCTATTGGAAAATACAACTTAGCGTGGTTTTAAATCTGCTGCGGGCCCAGTAATATTTGATGATTCAACAGTGGTCCTCCACTTATAGGTTTCCGTTTCGGGTTGCAAATTTATTTTCTTTCCCACTTCAATGGAAATTGTTCAATTTTTAAACATTGTTTTTTAAAAACCTTTTCGTATAAGATTTCCCTGGATTCAAACAAACACAGGCTAGAAAAGCGAAGAGTACCAGACGCTCCAGCCTTCATTCTTGTTTTGGTTTGTTTTGCAGGAATAGCTGAGAGTTCAAAAGTCGAAACGCCGTGCTACTGAAGTAATGCAAGCTAAACTAGCCAGACCGCAAATGAAGATATCTGTAAACGTATAAATTTTCAAATATTCGCAATACAATTCTCTATTAGATTGAAACCAAAATTACCAATGGCTCAATTTTCTGTCGTACGTCAAATGATGATGAAAAGCATTCGTGCTTACTACAATAAAACCGGAAAAATTTGCGGG
The DNA here is from genome assembly GCA_034696585.1 of Isotomurus maculatus. Classification (NCBI taxonomy): domain Eukaryota; kingdom Metazoa; phylum Arthropoda; class Collembola; order Entomobryomorpha; family Isotomidae; genus Isotomurus; species Isotomurus maculatus. The sequence continues at coordinate 14,877 of JAQGAC010000553.1, forward strand.
ATTGGAATGTGAAGTTGGCTCTACAATTCATACTAGCCTAATATAATGAATACTGTCTACTCCAACCTACGTAGCTATAAAAGCTTGATTGAATAAGTCTGTCTAAAACATGACTTGTACGAAACTCAGACTTAGACCCTAACCTTGTAGAAGACCAATTACACCAACTAACAACCGCATACGTTTACTACCCGAATGCTTGCATACTTACGAATTTATGAGGAAGTTTTAAGGAAAGCCTTGAAATTGGATCTGCAAATGTATGATTGTGACAAAAGCTAAGTAGATAATATGGACTCGTAGTACACAGCAAATGGCCCAGCTTTCCCATAACACCAAGAAATGTCGTAACAGAATACAAGTTGCAACGGTTTTGCTCATCATTAGTTGATAGTATAATCAGCCGAGAGTTGACTTAAATTTTGCAGCTATGTTCCAAAAGAACATTGGGCTTGTATTTCTACTGAGCCCATTTCATTCGCCTGAAGAATTCAAGAGGTAAAAATTTGAATTCAGGCTTGAAGTAATAAGGTGCAAAGTTTGCACTCAATTCAAAGCTTGTAGCGTTCTTTTTTACAATAAATATCAGGTTGATGGATTTCAAGATTAATTCAAGTGCAATGGAATTTGGTACCATTTGCACTTGGATTAATCGTGTGATCCTTATGATTTACTAGATTTGACACACTCAACATATCTACCCAATGCATGTTGTTTATGTACCAAAAGCAAATTACGTTTACCAGGAGAATCATTTCAACCTCACAAGAAAATGGGTAACTACAGATTGAGTAAAGAGAAAGGAATGAAAGGATTGAGTATCAGATATTGTCAGCTATATGTATAAACTTAAGCTTATCTTTCATAGGTAAGTATACCATTTTCCGAGTGTTATCAAATTGTTCAGCAATGGAAGCAGATAAGACTAAATTTTTGGATATTGAACCCAGTTTGAGAAATTGCTCTAATATGCAACAACAAAATACTAGTTAAACTCCCAGATATACAATATAAATTCAGTTTGACATTTCTTATCCAATGATTCTTCGTCTCGGCTCATGCTGTGTAGGAACCTTAATGACTTTTACGTACTTATTTTTAATTTAAGGTCTACATGCAATAATGCAAATTAGTGTATTTAAATAGCTTGGTTAGCATTTATTTGACGTTTATTATCGTGGAAAACCATGATAATCAATGTCAAATAAATGCTAGCGATTCAACTGCAAATTGCTTTGGATAGAAAGAAAACTCCACATTCTTATCCAAACAGCTTGGACTTCATTAAGCTACAAAAGGAGTACTACAAAAACCATGACAAATATGGTTTGAAACTGGTAGTTACTATCTCCTGCTACACACGGCTTACTACATTATTTAAAACTCTACACAGCAGGTATTGCTTCGCATTGAGGTGACCACTTACATTTTCCCGAATTTACAATGCTAGCTGCATAAAAAGAATACAGAAACCATTCCTATCCATTCTATTTCCATTTCTATTTTCCGTTCAGCCAACAACAATCTGTCCGGGACTTCTTGTTACATTTACAATGACCACATTAGTTGTTAGTTAGACTCTAGCCTGGAAAAACATAAACAAACGACAGTTGCTAGAATACCATGAATTTTGAAGCATTTGCGATAATTTATAGATTTACTTGTTTTTTATACTAACCTGAGCCTTTTATATACGTAGGGTGTGGCATCCAGTTAGAGTGATATCTGTCAGCCTTCAGGATTTGGGCAAAACATAGATGATAGTTTTTAAATCTGAAAACCAAGAAACCAACGAGTAATGTCATAATTTGTCTTCTTCGAGCAACAAATACTGAATGATAACCAATACGTGAAACTATACTGGGCGAGATGTACTATTAACTGATTCTTACCATCCGTCCTCTTGAGTTGGGACTTTTCCATGTAGAATTGGAAGCACAAATAAATGTTTGAACGAAATATGGATGCATGTTTCGTCCGCACTCATAACAATACATGGAATTTAAGATGTTGGAACTTCAAGTTTGTACTGAGGCTGCACATGAAACAATGGACAATTGTTTATTCGTTTTTTCAGTTCGCAGAATCGAAAGCTGTAATAATGGCTTTTGAAGTCCCTTCAATATACCGACTCGACCTCGTCGTCTTTATGAAGAATGACAAGGCGTGTAGGTTTTTAATGACCAATAAAGAACAATGAACATTCAGCATTAAGGTTAACTTATTTTGCTAATAATTACTTTATGTGGGTTTTTATCTAAATATTATACTAATACACATACAATATATTATCAACAATGAGGTATCATAAATTGGGATAAAAGGAAGAATAATGTTTCTACATGATTTCTCGCAATTTCTCTTTGAGTAATTAATGCAATGTTTCCATATGTTGAATTAAAAACATTTTTAGATTTAGTATTTTATTAAGTTCATGGCAGATTAAGTTCAAGCTTATTAACAAAAACGCCCAGGTGTTATTGATATGTCTATCAAAATTTGAAGTACCTATGTCTTGTATTACTAATGTGCATTGCACCTATATGTCTCATGACGACCGGTACTTAATCTGTAAGACAAATGTTCAGCAAAAATGTACAATGGCTTATTGTATTTTTGAAGGAATTTTTCTATTAATAATAAATTTATCTCTTTGTTCATGCATATCAATTGTGCGTGTGCCTGCAAACTACCGAAGCTTTAAAAGTTTGCATGTTGTAGGTTTTTTTATGTGAATTTGCATACAAAACCTTACAGACCGTAGGAAACAAATATAACTTATCTTTAGTGTTAAATTTCGTCAACTGACCAGCAGACACGACTACATTTGAAGCTACATCTCCAAAAGACTTGAAAAGTTGCATTTGTCTTACCATTTCAGTAGCATTAAAGTATTCAGCATTAATTTAAAATTTGCTGAACAGCCAGTTGGTCTTCTTGGAATTCAAAATCATGTCAGTTCCATCGATATCCATCGGATTCGTAGTTCGTATTTTATTTCAAACGTGCGAATGTTTGTACTATTTGTAGTTAAGTGGAACATGGAATAGGACTTGCAATCTCTTGATTTAAATATTTTTGTTTAAACAATCGTATACACACATCTGGCCTAAAAAAGTTAAAAGCGCAGAAGCTTGAATTGAAGGTTATTATTATTCAAGATTACAGCACAAGAGTAAAAATTAATCAACTGGCTTTGCTATGAGGTCTAAATATGAAAAAAGAAATCTAAAATCTAAAACATACGATTTTATTATCAGTGCAATTGGAAAAGTATTCATCTTGAATTGCTTATACTACAGAGTGGACAATTGGTCTTCTGGGAACTCACATTCATGCAGTTCCTACCATAAGTTGACTGCGACCGTTTTTATTTTCTTCTTCTCTCAGCACAAAATTTCTACTTCCTAGTTTGAGCTGATGACGTCGAGCTTCATGACCAAGGGATTTTAATGCAGATTTATAATATAGGGCAGGAGAAAACATCCTGGAGCAAAGTGTAAGATTACTCAATCCCTTCATTGTAATAATTTCGTTAAAAATACAGTACATTCACCTCTGACACTCAAACAACCTTTGTGTGCAGAACCATCATTGCGTAGTATTTTGTATCCAAGCAGGAAGTTGTCCTCATTTTATTTAGTTAAATTTTTCACCCACTCCGCAATACAGACGCATCTATTTACAAGAATTTTGCAAACTCAATTTTAGATCAGCAACTATATTGAACAAATGTGATGTTTGTTTCTTTAAAGACACTAGGTTATTAATAAAAAGATTAAATTGCAAGATTCCCAAAAGTGCTACGTGGTACTGAAGACATCGAATTTACTATAGAGTGGAGCTTAATTGGTTTCATTCATGCAATAGATACTATTTACTGAATTGGTCAACCACAAGTGCAGCCTTTTCTTAATGTGTTTACTGTAACTGTGTACATACTAATGAATGCATAATTGTGATTTCTTACTTAATTGGGTTGCTAAGTCTTCAGTTTTGTAGAATGAACAAGTGACTTATGTTAACGGTTACAATGTTTACCGCAAATAATTTAACATTATTCCTTACCTACATTGGCTACAATGTAACAACACAGAACTTTCCACAGTAATGAATATTCACATAGTTGGAAATATGCTACAACTATCTTAACATCCAGAGATGAGAAACCAAACAGCAGAGAGGAGAGCGTGTTTCAGTGTGAACTTTTTTACATCCCCAGTCGAATCCTTATCACATTTCCATTTACATAGGAAGTATGAAGTTCAATACTATGTATTAGTACCTTCTAACCTATGTAATAACCATCCTATGAAAATTCCTCTCTATGTAAGTTTTCATAATGAATATTCGTACCTATTAAATAGGAACTATAAATCCGGTGGTTACAGGGAGGAACATAGGGTTTCAGGTGATTCCGTTCCCACGCTTCGGAGGTTCCGAAGTCTATGAAGAACTAAGAAACAGAATTGGAGGAGTTTCAAACGGATATGCCGTGGTGTCACTGACTTGGGTGAAAGTCGATCGCTAGCCGGAATTCCTGAGCTTTTCAGCCTTCGGTTTTTCACTAAAGATCGAAAAACCTTCCTTGGTGGCAATAAAAAATCATAGGTTTTAGATCTGAATTGGAATTGACTGATTAATTTGGCTTGTTGCAGATGCTCGTCGAACTCTAGGACACTGAATGATATCGGTGGTAGCCATAGTCTTCAAGGACGCTTTTAATCTGGTACAGACTCTGTGGCTTCAAACTTGCGGGGAAGACTCAATTAAGCGGACTTGTTAGGCGTCTGATTTTAAAAAAACCAAGCTTTTACGCTAACTAAGATTATACTTTGATTTTGTAGCTAATAACCATCTAAATCCTTTCTTTTACTGACAGCATATTGAATATTATTTACAAAAATTAATACAAAACGGAACATCATCAGTCAGCACTCCATATGACGTCTGAATTTCTGTTCAGGGAGAATAAATTAGGGCAAAATAAATAAATGTCATGTTGTCAAGTTGCGCGACTTCTAGGTAACACTGTATTTACAATTGTGGCACGAAAACAAAGTCAGGAGGGCGGAAGTTTACTAAGTAAAAAATTACTGCAAACAGGGCTTTGTCCTTTTCTATGTTATTTGCCCTTATACTTGTAAAAATAATGGACTATAAAGCGTACTTTTCATAAAAATTAAACCACAAAAAAGAGGAACTATGCAATGTAGATTAATTGGCTTTACTCATTAGTCATAGATATCTTTGCAAATACATATCGAAAGCCCTTTTAATTACTTTTTTCAGTATTTATCTTTAGTTACTCACTACAAGAAGACAATTGGTCTTTGGAGAACTCAAATTCGTGCCGTCTATCTTTCATTAGCATATTTAGAGTTGATGGCGTCAATCTTCCTCAGTTTGTGACTTGTATGTTGATTGATAATTTATTGCAGCATAAAACAAACTACAGTTCGACTTGGAACATGACTTTCAATAACACAATTTCAATAGATTTTTTATAACAGTACATCTATCTCTGACTCTGAATAAGCTAAGGTGGGCAGAAGCTTGGTAGTGTAGCACTCTGTATGCAAGCAGGAAGTTGTGCTAGTTTCAGGTGGTTGAACTTTGTGAATTTTTCACCCAATCTGCTGCAAAGACGCAACTTTTCACAAAAAAGCAACCTCAATATTATTTCCGCAACTACAGGGTGGGCCACCACGATTAAAACCAAACGCCATAAGCTCCCATGTTATTTGTTTTAATCGAGGTGGCCCACCCTGTAAATTGGATGAATGTGACATTTGTTTCATTAAAGACCCTAAAATATTAACTAGCACATGAAGTTGCAAGATTAAGACAATTTCTATGTGGCACCAAAAACACTGAGCTACAGTTAATTCGGTGTAGCTTAAATTGGTTCATTCATGCAACAGATGCTGTTTGCTTGATCAACCATGCTTTCCTATGTCATCAATTTTAATTAATGACAGGATTCATCCATGATGACGTTCAGAAAGTTTTCCATAGTCGACTCAAGTTTCTTACTCACAAACAGTGAAAACACAAAGAACCTCTCACAGTTGTGTTTGTTCTCAATTAATAGTCATCAATGATTCACATGCTAATTTTGATATGCGATGGATATCTCACATGCGAACTTAATTTTGACAACTAAGAAAGTACTTTATTCATTAATCAGCAAAACTCGACATGTATGCTTGCATTGAGTTAACCAAAGGAAACTTTTCAAGTATTTTTACCTACTCAACACTTTCACTGTACTCCAACCAAGGCAGGCCAACAACCCTTTCGAACATCTATCAAAATTTTAAGTACCTATGTCTTGTACTACTAATGTCCATTGCACCTATATGTCTCATGACGACCGGTACTTAATCTATAAGACAAATTTTAAAGAAAACTTTACAATGACTTATTGTGTTTTGGAAGGAATTTAGGTATTAATAATAAATTTATCTCTTTGTTTATGTGTATCAATTGTACGTGGCTTTGAATGTTTGCATGTTGTAGGTTTTTTTATGTGAATTTGCATACAAAACGTTACATACCGTAGGAAACAAATATAACTTATCACTAGTGTTAAATTTCGTCAACTGACCAACAAACATGATTAAATTTGAGGGTGCATCTCCAAGAGACTCGAAAAGTTGCGTTTGTCTTACCATTTCAGTAGCATTAAAGTATTCAGCATTAATTTCAATATGCGGAACAGCCAGTTGGTCTTCTTGGAAATCAAAATCATGTCAGTTCCATCGATATCCACCGGATTCGTAGTTCGTATTTCATTTCTCATGTGCGAATATTTGTACTGTTTGTAGTAAACTGGAACATGGAATAGGACTTGCAATCTCTTCATTGATATATTTTTGTTTGAACAATTGTATACACACCTCTGGTCTCAAAAAAGTTAGGAGGGCAGAAGCTTGAATTGAAGGTCGTTATTATTCAAGCTTAGAACAGAAGAGTAAAAATTAATCAACTGCCCTTACTTAGAGGTCTAAATATGAAAAAAGACCGACTGACTGCGACCGTTTTAATTTCTTCTTCTCTCTGTACAAAAATTCTACTTCCTAGTATGAGCTGATGACGTCGAGCTTCATGACCAAGGGATTTTAATGCAGATTTATAATATAGGGCAGGAGAAAACATCCTGGAGCAAAGTGTAAGATTACTCAATCCCTTTATTGTAATAATTTGGTTTTATCGTTAAAAATACAGTACATTCACCTCTGACACTTAACAAACCTTTGTGTGCAGAACCATCATTGCGTAGTATTTTGTATCCAAGCAGGAAGTTGTCCTCATTTTATTTAGTTAGATTTTTCACTCCCTCTGCTGTACAGACGCATCTATTTACACGAATTTTGCAAACTCAATATTAGATCAGCAACTATATTGAACAAATGTGATGTTTGTTTCTTTAAAGACACGAAGTCATTAACAAAGATTAAATTGCAAGATTACCAAAAGTGCTACGTGGTACTGAACACAACGAATTTACTATACAGTGGACGAAGCTTAAGTGGTTTCATTCATGCAATAGATACTATTTACTGAATTGGTCAACCGCAAGTGCAGCATTTTCTTAATGTGTTTACTGTAACTGCTTACTGTTGAATGAATACATAATTGTGATTTCTTACTTAATTGGGTTGCTAAGTCTTCAGTTTTGTAGAATGAATAAGTTACTTTTGTTAACGTTCACAATGTTTACCGCAGTCAATTTTACATTCTTCCTTACCTACATTGGCTACAATGTAACCACACAGAACTTCCCACAGTTAAGAATATTCACAATGAACCGCAAATATTCCCTGTTAACATACAAAGTTAAAAGATTCATGTGTTTGTCTTTTGTACCATATGTAGCATGCGAGCATAATATTAGATTAGCAATTAGAATCAAACGCCATAAGCT
>JAQGAC010000554.1:0-22796 GCA_034696585.1 Isotomurus maculatus
AGACGATACATATAATGGTAATAATCTTGTTTTATCCTATCAATAAACTGCAAAAACTATCCCACAGACCTCTGATGAAGATTTCTTGTAGCTCTGTATTCATTCTGATTCATTAATAATCTCGGTAATACAGCTATTTACATTTCACGGCAAAACTCGGGAAAGAGAAAGCTTTTCTTTCCCAAGACTTTGGATCTCTAGATACAACATTACTATTCCGAAAACATAATTGAAGAGTCTAACTCAACTGATGCGGGATGATTCCTCGAACTACTGTGTAGCATTGCTGTAGGCGAACACACACATAGTGTCGATAAAAAATTGTCTGTGTATTCGTTCCAAGCAAAACTTTTTACGATGAATTTTTTATGTTGCATCTACTTTTTCTCAGAATGCATTATTGGGATATTATTCACATTTAACACACACCACTTTGTATACAAAAGATAAGTTAGATGCAATTAGTGAATTTACAGTTAAACCCCAGAAAGAGCTTTTAGATTGGATAAAAGTGAAGGTATCCGAATGGATGCAAAGGTGTTTTATCGTTTATGAAAGTATTTGCGTAAAGCCACTTTGTAACATGAAGCTCAGTGAGAGAAGGCTGAAAGTTATTGGTTGAACATGCGAGGGCGAGCATACGGGACATTTTGGGAGACTCAACGGCGTAGGTGAAATGCGAGTGAATCTCCGGGGAGAAAGTGACACAATTGAAGTATTGAGTAGCAGAGGGATGCAAAACTTTTTCCGATCAATTTTTTTTCGTCTGAGAAAAGTGTCGTTATTGCTTGTTAAATTTTATGTGTGTCTCAGTGCTGCTCGTTGAAGCGAATTGTATTTCCCGTTGAACTTTTCAAAGGGGAAACAGGTGAACGTGGAAGGAAGTGGTGGGCAAAGGGTCGTTCTATAAAACTTTCTCTAATGTAGAAAGAAGGAAACTTTGTGTAGCATTGTAAAAGGCTGAAGGATAACGAGGTAGTTCAAAGATAAATGTCCATTCTTCTGGTTAAACAGAGAGAGGTAATCAGGAAAGATACTTTCCTCTTCAGAAGACAACCACGTTCCCGAAGGTGAAGTTGTGTAAAGCACCATAAGGACGGGGATATATGCAAAGTTCCCTTTCCCTTGATTTATGATCGAAGTAATGTTTCGTATTGAAACTTTCCTATTTTGAGTTCGTAATTTTAAATCTTACCTTTAGTGGTGTCAGGAGAGTTTTTGGTCAATCCTTTTCAACCATCAAATGTAGTCACTGAAATCATAGCTCACTGGGCAATTCGTTTATCAATTCCCAACTTTATTTCTGAATTGAATTCCAACTTTTGACTTTCTTGGGGAAGGTAAAGAATGGATAATTCTTCTACACAGGCTTTCAGCTGCAAATCGGTTTTACATGAGTTTATACGACGGCACTTGTGCACAGATTATTTGCAGTGAAGCCACAGACAAAAGAGTTTCTTGAGAGGAAGATGGAAGAGGAAGGAGCAAGTGGTTGTATTATCAATGGGTCTTAACACCAAAGTGATGAGAAATACCCGGATTCGGGGTTCTTTTATAGCCTCACTGTCCCTAGAAAACATTCCAACAAAACTTGCGGAACATTGAGACCTGAATGTTTCGCTATTTGCTCACAACTTCATCTTCTATTTTCACTCTGTACAAAGCCCATGTACGTAAGCCCTTTCAAATGAACTTCCTTTGCAACTGATCCTGTGGGCTTATCTTTGGTTCCAACCGGTTGCCGGTGGGTTGAACTCTACTATTACAATATATGCTAATTTATTTATTTCATTTTGGTTTGTTTTTGTCGGAAACAAGGATCGATGTGCTCTAGCACACTTTCAAAGAAACCTGGACCTTTTAGAGAAAGTTTACAATATTGCGTCGCATTGAGGCGTAAATGTAATGTACATGCATAATGAGATGGGATACATATGCCTTATTCGTCATGTATGTTTTCTCTTGAAACACAAAATTAATTAAATATGCAATCAACATGCTCAAAAATGGAGAAGTGAAGCAGGAAGAACATGTTGAGCAGTCTCATGATAAGATTGATAAGACTGCATTTTCCGAAGCCATGTCGCATAAAAAATCTGATAAAACCTTGTTTAGAAAGAGTATTTCAAAATATACTTCTATTTATTTGGACTCGAAGTACTTTTCGTGTTCTTATCTCCAGCATCAACGAATCTGAGTTTTGATCGCACTAAGTGGAATAAAATAGGCAATTCTTTTAGCATTATTCTTTACATCCTGCTGGAACCCTGGAAAGAAGAACGAACTCCAGAAGGCTGAAGTGGAGAATCTCTACTCAGAAAAGGCTTTGGCTAAAGATACGGGCGGAATCTGAACGTCTGACACATAATTCTTAATTAAACAGAAGCACTCACCACGCAAGGTGGTTTACGCACATTAAACGTGGATAGTGTGCAACACAGAAAAGGTGTGTAATCTTTTAGATGTTTTCCAGACATAATCTGTTCCTGTCTTTAATGCATTGGAACTTGAAGAAGAAGAGAAGGGAGAAGGTCATGATTAATGGCTAATCATGTGCGTCAGGAAGAATCTTAGACGCGACTAGAAAAGCCACGAATCTTAATTAGAACTAAATTCTTTGTTAAATAGTCTTATGATACATGTGTCTCAGTTGCGCATAATTAATCATGAAGCTTTTCTAGTGCAAAATAAAACCAACCAAGTCATGTCTAGCGGAGTATACGTATAAAGTGTGTGTAGACTTCGTTAGAAATTATTATGCTCGTGTCACAAGAAGGCCTTTCATCGCAAAAGAGGATATAAATTACAACATCCACTAAGTTTTGTAATTACAAGATTACAACTTAAGTAATTCTATCCGACTTAAACTTCTTTACCTTCGCTCTATCGCTCTGTGCCTACAATTTCCTCTATTTCCTACCAGCTGCAAACACCATGAACTGATCTTGACAACAGACTTAGTGGCTCGTGAGAAATTTCATACGTACGAACTAGTAAAAAGTAAAAGTATCCCGCATGAGAACTTTTACCTTCTTCAATTTTTACAATTCACTTCAAAACATATTTACGAGAGTTCTCCTGTTTTACAAGTAACGTTGTGAGTATTCTACTTTCAAGGAGGAGTAAGGCAGGTTAATTTGACATGCGAAAAGTTCTCTCTCACACTATGTACAAATCACGCAGAGATTTGCTTTCACTTCACGAAACTCCTTCACATGTTTGTTCCCACGCATTACTTTCCCTAAAAGGGCAGTGAGCACAGAGGAAAATATTATTAGCAGGGAAAAGGAGTACATAATAAGAAGGTATGGTAAATAATTACTGGTACAGAATATACCTCATCCAAGCGTAGCACTTCCATTTTCCATATGTCTCGTTACCAGTAAAATTCTACTTTAATGAATTCAGCAGCAACCCAAGCAAAAATTATAGTTGAGCCATCATGTCTGTGTGTTTGAGTGCTTATGTTTCCCAATAAGTAATTAGCTACCCACCGGTCGAAATTTTTGTGAATTGCTAGTACTCTTAAACAGTCCTGGTCCAGACTACTTAAGTTCAGAAAAGGAGTAATTTCTCCTTGAGAATGAGAATCGTTGGACTGCAGGAGATAACAGAGATTCGAGGGATTCTGGGGAAAGAGAAGGACTTCTGGTGAAACATGACCTGAATCTCAATTGGAAATTCCTTCCACTCATTCGTAAGAAAAGTGTATCGTGACCGTATCGTGTGGTCCTTAAGAGTGCCATAAATCAATGTGGACAAAAAGTTTTTATGAAGAGGAGTAGATGATCAACGAGGGTAAAATAGACTGGCTTAGGGTTATTTATTTAGCGAGAAGGATTGTGCGGTGGACAGTCGGAGATGTGGCACGCGTCTTGGCTCAAGAGATGAAGCTTGTTATTATTAACAAAGCTGAGCTGGCACACGACGGAAAAGTTTTCTTATAAAGAAAGCAACTTCCGCTTCATGAAGATTAAGTTTGATTCAGAGATGAGTAAATGAGAAAGTTTCTTAGGGCTTTTGAATGCTAAGTCATTTCTAACTAATATTGATTTATATTAAGAGCTCTTGTCTTAAGAATCGGTTGATTTTCAGGGTGAAAGAATAAATCACTCTGCTCTCTAAGTCAACTCAATAATACTAGTGGTGGTTGTGGTTAGAGCAATTTTGAGCTTAAACTGTAAGTCAAATATGAAGTTATGAAATAATGGTAATTGAGCTCTTTATAATTCATTTTAATATATTCTTTTGCTCCGTATTTGTTTCGTACTTTCCTCTCGAGGGAACACAACACTTCGCTTCACAGTGACGGGACAAAGTTTTCGTAAATCCTAGGAAATGGAAGTTCTATGTAGTTTTAAAATAATTAGTTAGATAGAATTTAGTTCCAGGAAATAGCTACGGTGGGGTGTTCTGGTATGTAACTACCAAAGTGACACTTCAATCAAAATCTCCTTTCCGCTCAGTTTGATACAAGCTGTGAGTTCTTGCTAATCTAATAAACTCACACACTCACACATGTCACGAACAGAATGATGGATAGCTAAAGTTGATTGAATACTAAATGGCTAACGCTAAAATACCTCCACATGAAGTTTTGTGTTACTTTTGTATTCATTTCGCTACCAAAACACTAACAAGACAGGGCAGGAAGGAAAGCTATCTCCAATTCAGACGTGTCTACTCCAATAGCCTAAATTAATTGCTAGCCATATGAATGTGGGAAACTTTGTGAAAGAAAAGTTAAGCCGTCTACCACAAGCTCAGTATGTGTGTATGTATGTGAAATGTGTGGTGTGTATTAGGATGAGGTCCTTTGATTTATTCGGAACATCATAATCGAGTGAGCAACCTACCAGCCCTCATTTGTAGTGTTCTGGATTCCTGACAGATAAATGAGATTGCTTCCGTACTTCCGCATCTCAAGCCCACCATTCATACCGCAAACTCTTATTCGTCACACTCCGAGCTTCCAAAGTTGTCAGCATGAGAAATTTATCACTTGTCATTCATTCCCAAATTTTCTCGGGAACTTCTTTTGTCCATTTACATATAATTTGTACCACGAAAGGAATTCGTGACGATTCCATCTAATTTCCTTTCCCAAATGTAACCTTGTTTTTTACTTGAATCGGATACGTGTGTATATCAAACTGGGAAATTGGAGCGTACTGCGGAGAAAATGGATGCTTGTAGATAACGGTGGTTCATTTAGATTAGTAGAAAGATTTTTAACTGAGATATATGGGGAATATGAAGTGATCCATTACATTATTATCAGGATGGATTTCAGCCAATAGAATTTTCCTTTCGTTTATGGGCCATTACTTGAGCAAGACTCAAATGGTGATCGAGACTCTCTTAAAACTCCACTTTAATCCACTCATTGATTAACTGCATTGCAATATCTGTCAGAAAATCTTTTTGGCTGTCCTTATACTTATTTGGAATCCTATAGGGATGCCAAATTCCTATTGGATAAATTCACCTTAAAAGGTCTCTCTCTGAGATGATGGGGAGGAAAGGTAATTCTGAGAGATTAGGATTTCAGGGAATGAATACATTTACTGTGCAGCACTTTATTTACATGTACTCCAAGGATTTCAGCAGTGCAAGAGGAAGTGTTTACCAAACAAGATTGAATGATTAATAGAATTGCATAAAAAGTAAACCAACAAAATGCAGGTTATTTTTAGTGCCTATTTATCATCCTTTTCCCTTGCAGAATTGCAGCTTCGCCGTGGCTGACTCATTTGCATTCAGGTTGCATTCCAATACACAGTTTGCTTCTCAGTTCCTGCTTCTATTTATTACAATTTATTTGTAAGTTGAAACTGTGGCCTGTTGGAAAATTTTTGCTGAGAATCGAAAGTTGATATCATGGTAGACACCCACGCTACGCTCGGAAAGATGAAATGCCACTTCACAGACACAGTTGGGGGTTTCAGGAGGAGATGGAAGTTGCGTAGGTTTTAGCAGTCTTGAGCTGGCCAGCCTGCATGAAGGCTTTCTCCGTTGTTTCTCCACAGTTTCCACGCTGTTTTGCCATTGCTGAGTGAGTGCCTGTTTGGGTTGTAATATTATTAATACCACGAATCTATTTGCATGAGTAATACACGAAGTAAAAGCAGTTCCTGTGAAATACTTAATGGACCAAAGTACTCATAAGTTTCGGAGGTAATCAACTTTTCATAAAAATAGTTAATTGCAGTCTGGGATTTTAAAAAATCTATAGAGAGAGACTTGCCTGTATGCCCTTAGCTGTTTGTACTCTAGGAAAATTTTCGTTTTTAAAAGGGTTTGAGACAAAATGGGACGTGTTTAGAAACATTTTACAAATGTATTCATATTCAACCTTCGTATCTTCTACAAATGAACAAAGAGTTGAATGGTAATTCCTGTCTTATTCTGAGGAAAAAAGTTCCAATTGAGAATATAAAACGTGTAGCAAAATTGTAAGGTTTATAGAATTAAAATGTCCGTTGAAAGTTTCTTTGTGGGAGATTTCGATTTGGTAGCGAGGCTGAAAGTTCAGAAAGGAGGATGTGATGAATGGCGTAGTGAAAGTCAAAGAAGAGGAAGTGAGGAAATGAAGTGACACTTGGAACTGAAAGTGTGGATGGAATTTTTAAAAGGCCCTTTTCTCCTTCGGATTCTCTGTCACGATCATCTGCTACATTCACATTTTCACATACAAAGTGTTACCTTCACCTTCCTCGTGTCGTCTTCCAACCATTCAGTTCGGAATGAAATATTACGGTGATGATAAACATAAACCGTCCTCCCTAGTCGAATGAGTGAAGTCTTCGATTCATCAAATACAAATTTAAATTTTGAAATGTAATTGTTCCTGATGCAGTAAATACACCTTATGGTCTGGATGGATCCACTTGGAAATCCAAGAAATTCACCTAAGCCGGAAGGAACTCTTTGAATGATAAATTTTACTTACTCAGGCTCAGAATTAATCTCCTGCCAAAGTATACATGTTTTACATATGGATACTTTAGAAGCTCTGAAGATGGGCTGCGGGCTGAGAAGTTCTCTCTTCTCTCAGAGATATTATAATTTATCTATTCTCACACTCATCATCAGGATCAGAACAGTAGAAGATTAACTTGTCCAGGGTTTTCCAGTATAGCTTATCGATTTATATCCATGTTGTAATTAAATAAAAGATATTCCAGGAGTAATTCGATAATTTTCTGTATTTTTTATGGAAATCGTTCAGAGCAATTTGATCAAAAACAGCAAATCATCATTAGATCCATGTCATTTATGTATCTTAACATTATTCTATCCTAAAATAAGTCCATCCTCAAACTCTGGTTCGCCAGGTTTTAATAGCCAATGTCCATGTTAGGCTGATGCAAAGAAACAAGATGAACATCGCCGGCCAAACTTTAGCCTCAAAGAGTGACCATCCTCGAATGCTGACTGAACGTGCTGCGTAAATTGCCCAGTTGCATGGAAGAAAGTACCCGATAAATTGAACTACTGGGTGAGCTGATTCAAGAGGCCAGACAGTTCCTAATGAGCAAAAGATCACCTCATATGATTAACGGTTGGGTTTATATATATATATATATATTACACGCAGCCACCTTATACCTGAAAACAGGAGTTGGGTTAAAAAAGCACCGATCAATACAAACAAGCATTCTATTTCATCGTCGCAAAACTGCGCCAATAGAAATCCTACGACAAAGAATTTCCAAGAATTAATCATCTCCTCGCATTATTGCTGCTCATACTGCGGTGCGTTTCTTACCCGAACAAAGCCCTGCCATTCCAGTAGCTACAATAATGACGAAGAACTCAACGTGTGAACCAACAAATTCACCACGGTACACTCCCCACGCTACCATGTGAGATAAGACAGCTTGGACGAAAATGGTAAATCCTTCGGTAATGCAAAAAGCAAGCTGCATGTCGGATTTGGATGCTCCAGCAACCATCGACCGGATTAACGTCCCTTCTTTCCTGTCTATAATATTTGCAATGGCACCAGTAAGGCATGGTGTGAAGAAAGTTACCCTGTAGGTCAAGAAAGAAACTCACTGCTAGTATAAATTTACTTTCAAAAAGGTCGAGGATGAATCTCCCTTTCATATTTTACAAGCTCTTTCACTTACACCAGCAGAACAGCAGGAGACACGAACAATGCTCGAGATCCATCCAATGAGCCATAAACAGACTTCTTCAGCTGAGGAGCAATAATTCATTTTAGTGCACCATTAAACAAAATCCTCAGCTAACGTGAGGAATAAAGTTTGGCTTTACTTTCAAAGGTAAGCTGGCTTTATGAGGATCCTCGTTGCAAAGGCTTAGCATGTTCTGTCCAAATTTTTCGAAGGTTTGGAGGAAATTTCGCTTTAATATGTGTCCAGCAAAATAATCTTTTTACGCCAAATTAATTACATATTAGCACCAAGATTACGGCTTAATTAGTGTAATATTTACTGAGGAGAATCAGCTTACTTGCAAAGTCCATGCGAAAAGTAATTACTGATCCATCTAATGTCTCATTTGTTGCGTAATTACCCTCCAAAACTCTACCTGCCAAATGTTCCGAGTAATTTTTGGGAAAGTCCATGTACCCGAGAATGTTGCCATTTTTGACTTCATGCAAAGCCTCTTCTGCAGATTGCAAGAACACCTGGGGAAGCACAGTAATTAGTATGCCTGCATTCTTACGCAATTTATATTTGTGCGATACTAAGCATATTTTCTCACGGGATTAATCACTGAGCCTCCCAGTGTGTTTAGATACGCACAGCTCATGCCAGTGAGGCATTTCTGTGTAGTATTGAATTCACATGTTCCAGTTAGTCCACTAGTTTCTGCGTTAACGACTCCAAATGGGAAGCCTGATGGTTCTCGCCCAATAAAGTAAGATACGAGGCTACAGTTGAACGCAGGAAAGATGAACATGGTGAGCAAGAATCTGAAACAGTGCCACAATAATGTCTGTCTAATAAAGGTTCTAGCTGCTTAAAAGTAAATAAATTAGGTTCTAATTAATGTGAGAAAAGTGTACATAGGATTTCTCATCAAATTAGATTTGTTCCGCATAACGAGGGCCTTAATTGTCTTCCACTTTTGCCGTCCTTTCTCTTTGCACACCTCAAGTCGACTAGAACTTGTGCTATCAGCATTTTCACGTGTTGGCTCAGAGTAGCATAGACTGTCGTCAGTCTTCTTGAAGCTGAGTCCTACGACAACCCCGATTTCCCCGGTTGACTTCTTAGTCAACGAAGGAAGATTAGATCTTGAGTAGAAGGAGACTTCATTCAACCCCTGAACGATTTCGTCATCGGCAGAGCTTGAGTCATTTTTGCACAAGCGAATTACAATTTCCTCCAACATGGGAGTGTTATATTCTCTTGCAAGTTCATTTGGAGACTTTTGAGTCAAAAGACGACCATTTCTCATGAGTCCAATCTAAAACAATGAGTCTTTTATTAGACGAAATTCTATGAAGGTCAATGATGATTTACGCAACTGTACGGAACACAAACCTTGTGCGATTGTCTAGCTTCTTCGATATAGTGGGTTGTTACTATCACGGTCGTGTCCTTTTTGCTCACCAATTCACACAAATAATTCCAAATGCTAAAATGTCACATAAAAATGAATCGAGCGAACGATTAGGTCCTAACTTACGATTGACATTAGTGTCATACAGAAAATGAAGTTGGCTTGTTAGAAATAACAGAAATGTGATTGAGAAACTGGTTTCATTTTTTTGCCCACATAGCTGGAACTGCTTGAGGTAAAATACATTCCCAAATTGTTCTCAATTTGTATTCAAGGAACATTTCTTAACAAATTTATACGTTAGATTTTTTCGAAATGATCAAACTAGACGTCAGTCGAGTGTTAGATAATGAGTAAAGCTACTTGATATGCATGCATTCACACACCTTTCGCGTAGCAGGGGATCAACTCCGACTGTTGGTTCATCTAAAATCAGTAAAGATGGGTCATGCATAAGGCACACTGCCAACGAGACTCGTCGTTGCTGCCCTCCACTAATTCAAATGGTAAAAAATGTATTTTCTGGTTATAAATTCATCGAAAAAAATCGAGAGTGCAAAAATTGTTCATGGTTAACTACCTTAATGACCCAACGATCCTCGAAAAAGATGGAAGGTGGAGAAAAGTAGTTAAAAATTCTAGTTTGCTGAATATCTCTGAATCAGACATTCCATAAATTCTTCCGAAATAGAGAATGGTTTCTTTTATGGATAGTTTAGTGTATAAAGTGACACCCTTGAAAATGAGAGATCAAAGTAACAATCAAATCCAATGCTTGATTGTCGATTTTGTGGGAGTGAGTGCAGTCGATTGACGATTGACTATGGGGCACTTTGAGACTTTCTAACCTGAGGCATATAACCAATTTGTCTGCAAGGTATTCCATTTTCCCGACTTCCAGGAGTTTTTCCAAACACAGACACCATCCCTGAATCCAATTTTTCAGTTCCGACAACGCAGGATAAAACAGTTGTTTTGCTAGGAGAAAAATATGCTGTGAACTAGAAACAAGTTCATACAACTCCAAGATGTGGAAATGAGAACTCACCCACATCCACTAGCTCCCAGCAAGCAATAACTACATCAAAACAGATATTTTGTATTTTACTGATTGGTAGCAAATTAAATTGAAACACCTGTTAATCTTACATAGAGCGTTTTGAAATCGACATGTTGAAATTGCGTAAAATTTTCGAATTTCCATAACTTTTAATTCCATTCTGAACCACAACTGCTTGTGAAAGCTCAATATTTGAAACTGGAATAGCTTGCAAATCTGACTCCATCCAACTGGAAACTTTTAGTTGAGTTCCCTT
This sequence comes from Isotomurus maculatus, assembly GCA_034696585.1. Lineage (NCBI taxonomy): Eukaryota > Metazoa > Arthropoda > Collembola > Entomobryomorpha > Isotomidae > Isotomurus > Isotomurus maculatus. The sequence goes on from JAQGAC010000554.1 coordinate 10,857, forward strand.
ATCCATATTTTACACGATACTTGAACCTTTGAATTGAACACTAGCTAAAAAGCTGAATCACGAGAGCACATACCTTACACAATTTCCAATTATTTACTCAACTTTAAAAATACATTGCTGAAGGGCTATGCCTCGACACCTAGAAATTCAACTACCACGTATTGCTGTTACTATACTCAGTAAAGACTTGCAGTTTAGACTATCGGAACATACGAAAAAATGTAATTTTTTTTCAGGCCTAACCTGAACTACAATCCAAACCACAAACTGAAGAAACTAAGAATTCTGTACATCTTTATATAGATTCATGAAGCATCCCTACTTTGCCTCTAAATACTTATATATAGACAGCACGTAGGATCATAAACAATTTCAATCAAGCACAGGTCTACCTTCCTCACTTACTTTCTTATTAAAATTCAGTAGGAGAGATAACATTCGTACAACTTTACAGGTAACACATGTAGATACGACAGTACGACATATATAGTACAAAACAGACAAGGCTAGCTACAGAAATGGTGCATGCAATAGAAGCACTCCGTCATTAATCGTAATGAAGTGAACATGAGCTGTCATAATGAATGTGTGAGCATCCAGAAACCTCTCTAGCATTATGAAAAATATAAATTCAACTTACTAATGAATGAACTTGTTAAATAGTTTATTACGGCAAGTACCCTTCATGATTTTTTCAACCAATTCATTAAGCATAAATTGCAACTTCTTCAAAACCTGGAGAGTATCTTCGCTGTCTCATCTTACCCTCCAAAACTTAACGGATAGAAAGAAGAAAATTAGGGTAGTTGCAATCAGCAGTCCGTAACTTGGCCAAATATGTTTGTGCGTAGAGGTCCACCCTCTGAATATAATTGACCGCAAGGCTTCTAATACATGTGATAGCGGAAAACAATTTGAAATCACGAGAACAATAAACTGGTTTCCAGCAATGGGCCAGACGACTCCTGTAATTCAATACATTTTTGCACATTTTATATTTTTACTCTGTTTTATTACTTCACTATGTTGACCCTTGTTAGGAGGTATTTTTGTCACTTACCGATGTAATAAAGATTAACAAGGAACAGAAAAATGTATGTATTGATCCACTCATACAAATCCTTTACGATTTGAGCAACAAAAATCCCTGCCGATACGAACAGACAAGGTATTCTTATTGATGCCCCATAGCATACGTCATAATATTTTTTATATTTTGCTATCGTTTCACTTACCCATTGCCAACCCACTTATCCCAGTCAAGAGGAGGATCGAAATGAAGTCAAACATGGAGCCTTGAATCTCCCATCCGAATACAAAAATAGCTGCAAAACAGGACAGAGCCGTCTGGACCAGAATGACAAACCCTTCGGTGAAGTAATAAGGTAGCATGACATTCGTCTTCGACGCCCCAGCTATCATAGTTCTATCAAGCGTTCCTTGCACTTTGTCTACTATCATCGCATAGGAAGATGTACATCCGGGAGCGAAATAGGAGAGTCTGTTGCAGGAAAAATCATTATCAATTAATTTTCTTGTTTTTCTATAATCAAACGATTGAATAGAAGAAAATATTACACGATAAGCACCCCAATGGAAATGGTCTGAGAAATACTTTCAGTTCCATTCTGATCTCCGTAGACTGGCGTTCGGTACTAGATTGTAACGTTAAATTACAATAGTTATGGACTAGTTTACAGCAGAATTGCGTCACTGAATATTGGTATTAATTATGTATTTTACGTTAAATGGTAATTCAACTTTGTACGCATCTTCCGTTTGGTTACACAACTGAACGAAGATCTTCAAGAACTTGTCGTAAGTTTCAACAAATCCTTGTCGAAGTATGTAACCATTGAAGTAATCTGTTCCAAGATGTGTTACAATTATTTAAACATAAGATTTTGTTCTTAAATAATTATCACATATTTTGTCATTTAAGTTGAGGAATTTACTCACTGGACATATCCAATCTAAATGTTATTGTCGATTGTTCCAAGGACTCTTCAGGTGCAAATCGTCCGTGTATAAAACGATTTAAAATACTTTCCGAGTAGTTCTGTGGAAAAGCCATATATCCGGCCAAATTTCCACTCTCCACATTCTGCAAAGCTTCTTCTACGGAGTCAATAAACACCTGAAAAAAATAAAAGGAAATATGAACAAAATATTTTTGTGGAAATGTTTATGGCTAATGCGCTATTTATAGCTTTATACACACAGGAGAGATTTTGGATTCAGCTAAAAGCTCCAAGTATCCGCAACTGAGATGGTTTAAATCGCACATCTCAGTACTTTTCCAGCAGACACGGAAGTCATTGTTGATTTCTGGATCAACAACTCCAAAGCGAATATGTTTCGGTAGTTTACCCACAATGCCCGAAGTGAGAACGATGTGAAACATGGGGGCACAAAACGCCAGGTACATCAACCTACACAAATTTCAAACAGTTCAGGAAGTCAAATTCTTAAATCGACTATAATGTTAAGAATTTACACTGGATTTCGCAGCAAAGTAAGAAAGTTCCGGATGAAAACAGCTTTGCATGTGCGTAGCCAGTTGCGCAGTGTTTCTTTTTTTTGACTTTTTCGGAAGGAAGTCACGTCATCAGGAAGACTTGTGTCATCACCTTTCCGGTACCTTTGTTGATAGCTGAGACCAATCACTGGCTCATTGACAGTCTTATGATCCGTAAACTTTTCTAGAAACTTAAAGTCAGATTGCTGACTGAAGCTATTCCTGTCAATGCAACTTGATGAAGAGAGGCTTTCGTCTTTCATACACAGCTTCAAAATAGCTTTCTCCAATGAATTTGAGCCATGCTCCTTGAGCAGAAGTGCAGGAGACTTTTCAGTCAAGAGGCGTCCATTTCGCATAATCCCAACCTGTTTCATGTACATCAGAAGGAAACATAGTTTCATTCAATTACTTATTAAGAAGGGTAGCAAGTGCACAAAAATTGTTGCATAAAAATGTGCATGCACGTTTCTATTACCGTGGCAGAATGACGCGTTTCTTCTATGTAGTGTGTAGTTATTATGACAGTGGTATTCTGCTTCTGTACGATTTCACACAAATGATTCCATATGCTAGAACATGAAAAATCAGATGTGCAATAAGTAAGATAAATTGTGAACCATGATTAAGCATTTACGACGAGTAGAAAGATAAACCTTTCTCTTAGTAATGGATCAACTCCGACGGTAGGTTCATCCAAAATCAACAAAGGAGGCTCATGGAGAAGACAGACGGCAAGTGATGTTCTTCTTTGCTGACCTCCACTGTACAATAAAGAATTAAGCATCTAATTTGCATACTAGTCTTAAAATATTTTAATCTGCATAAACGCGGAAAATCCCAATCTGGCAACTGGATTTAGATTCATAGATATTTTCGCTTTAATTAAAAATCTATCAGAATGAATATGCAGTAATCGGCTCGTACATCACTTATTTGCGATCAACAATAAACTGGTTCTAGATGCACACTAGCGAACTTTAATATGCATGCATTGTTAGAGCATCATGCGTGATTTTACAAGCATAAGCGTCATACACCTATCCTACGCCTGCAAGAGACTTGTATGTACGCAAAGAACTGATGAAAAATATCATCTTATGAAGCCGTGGAGCATTAGATTTACTGCTGTGTACCTACCTTAGGCTGCTGATCCTTTGATTAGGAGATGGCAGATCAAGAAATTTGATTAGAAATTCAGATCTACTGGAAATCTGAGCTTCTGTCATTCCAGAAATCCTTCCGAAGTATTGCAGAGTCTCCATAATAGATAGTTGAAAGTAGAGTGTTAGTCCCTTATAAAAATAAATTATTTTTAAGGGTATAAACAGACTTACAAACATTTATGTAATTAACGGGATTATTTAAAGTCATAATTAAACTGACAACTGACAATACAGAAAAAAATGATTAGTCGCGTCTAAAGTCTGGTTAAACATCATACTTGTGGCATGTATCCCACTTCGGGACCAGGAATTCCACTTCCAGGACTGCCGGGTTTGTTTCCAAAAACGAACACATCTCCAGAGTCCAATTGTAAAGTTCCTACTATGCACGAGAGCATTGTCGTCTTCCTGCATCATTCGAATTCTTGATTTATCCTTTTTAAATGATCAAGTGAACAAGAGTAATTGTATTAGATGACTAACCCACATCCACTGGAACCCAGAAGGCTGTATCTGTGAGACAAAAATATTTCATCTGTACATTCCTTATTCACGTTGAATTGTTTGATGCAATAGTTCGATAAATTAGCGCTATCAGTGTATGATACTTTGTAATTTATTGCACATATTGGATTATTGAGCATAAATATAATAATAGTGCACATTAAAACTCACATGGATCCCTGAGGAACAGTCATATTGAGATTGTTGAGAATAGGAACATTTTCACGGTACGACTTAACTGCCCGTCTTACTTGAACTGCTGCAGGACGAGTGTAATTGTTCGAAACTCTCCCTGTTTCAGTGGCAGAAACTGTCGAAGCTTCCATTAAACAGGATGTATGTGCAGCACAATTAAAATTATAACATTTACACAACTGAAGACCGTCGAACTATGTAGCAGCAAAAGACAAAGGACAACTGCAAGGGCACCTGAACTAGTAGTACTGAAAATTTACTAGCATGTCCCAGCTTTGCCACACATAAAATGCTAAGGATTAATACAATAAAATGCAGCAGAAGGTACGAACAGACTCCGGACGCTGAATGGTTGTCATCATTTGGGTGTGAACTGCTATTATACTACGATATTAGATTTTGGACACCACGTGCAGGGGATAATTAAACTAACTTGAAAGACTACCCAAAAGCAAGGGGATTTCTTGTAGGAGCATCATTCAATGGTGCTTAGATTAGCATCTTTAAAAATACATCATAAAAATTTCGATTGCTTATATGGCAAATTGTAGACTGTCAAAAATGTTGCAGTTTTTTGTATAGCAAGAGATGGATTCTGGAATATTTCATGAGTCACTAAATATATTAATTGATAAGTTTCAGCTGTAAATAATGCATTCCAATAAAATAAAATAATTCGATTTGAATATTAAGTAAGGACTATTTTCATTTCTCCTCTAGTCAAGTTGGATTTTGTGGTTAATTTAACTAACTGCATTACGTACATTACTTACGTAAGTAAGCGTAATCTCCGCCTCCAGTGTAAAAACTCAAACCAAGGAGATTTTTGAAGCCCAGCTTGAGTTAACTAGAATGAAGATCTAGAGATTTTGGTAACCACAAGGGAACTTACGGATACTACCATTTGGCCCACGCAGCTGAAATCGTAGATCTCTTGTGTAACGAATCTCACCGTAGAATGGCAGGGCCCTAACTGCTTTTAATTCCAAAATTCATAAATATTTGCAAGTTTTACGCGTGATTCACCTTTCTTCAGGTGAATCGCAGACATACAGACAGACAGTCTTACGGACGAAGTTTATACACGGCTCTATAATCCTCATTAAATACTATAAATGCTAATAAGCATAGCTAAGAACATAGCAAAGCTTAAAAAGAAAAATAGCTGTTATTTTTAAGTAACTCCGCATGGCTGTAAAGTAACCAGTATCTAAATTGCTATACAATGAATGATTTCGCAGTTTCCTCCTAACAACTCACTTGTAGATTAATCATCACTTCATCAGGTACTGGGTGCAATATTTTGAGATAGAATTAGAGGTATTTAGAAGTTAATTATAAGCACTTACTGTGCGGCGTTCGTCCACTTGTTCCTCGACCTTAGTGGTTCTGCCTTGTGCAACGACTGCTACCAGATTTTAGGTGGGTTTCCCACTTCAATAAAGTATATTATCCAGGTAGCAATTGGCTGCGTACAACTTCTAACAAACAGGTTTTACTTCTTCTATTTAAATTTTTATTGGTAACACAGAAGAGTTGACGATATGGCAATGCGTTGCAAAAAATTAAGACGTGTAGCTGCAATAAAATAGTTATTTTATGTTTTATAATCTTGAGCAATTAAAAGGAACCTAATTTGGAAGCAACTGCTAATCGTACATAATGCGTTTCATTAAGCGTGTTGCATTCAACGTTGGCCACAGTAATTGGTTAAGGACATTTTACTCCATCCAGCTCCAGTTATCATAAACAAATACAATTTTACTCAATAATCAAGTCTCAATTGATGCAATGTTTCAAATTTCAACTGAAACGCGAAAGGTTGGAGATCCGGTAACGGTATAATCGGGGTAAACAATTGTGGAAGTTTGTTTGAAGGGTTATTTAGGTTTAATGTTACCATTGATAAATCTGGCTTTTTACCTCACCTAAGAAAAATGTAGTTAACTTTTGTCTACAGTCTAGCGCAATTAATTACTTGTGTTTGTTATTGGCCTACCCTATTCTGTCGGAATAAACGTAAACTGACTGCCAGGAAAAAAACTCGTGAGAATTAAGACTTCTTCACACCTTTACACTCATTAATCATGAAGCAAAAATAGTTCTTGTTAGTAATTTGACGTAAGCAAAGCTGCTTTATAGCTTTCTGCTGTACTACCAGATGCGCGAAACAGAAAGCAATGATAGCTAATGAAATAGTACACGGGGAAATTTACTCATTAATCGAGATGACGCGAACATTTGCTGTAACAAGGAATTCGTGAGAATCGCGGAATCTCTCTTGAACTATGACAGTTCAACTTAAATGGATGAATTTCTTAAACAGTTTATTGGCTAAAAAGTGCCCTTCACTCTTCACAATGTTTTCAACCAATTCATAGCTTAAATATACAAGTTGTTCATAACCTAGAAACAGCCTTTGGCGTCTCATCTTACCCTCCAAAATTTAATTGAGAGAAATAAGGAAATTAGGGCAGTTGCAATAAGAAATCCGTAGCTTGGCCACATGTTTCCGTGCGTAATTCTCCACCCTCTGAACATGATTGCACGCAAGGCTTCTACTATATGTGACAGTGGGAAGCACTTAGAAATCATACGAACGATAAAGGGGTTTCCATCCATAGGCCACATGACTCCTGCAATTCGTTAAATTTGTTTTCACTCTGTTTTACTTTCCTTTATGTGACTCCTCGTTTTCTTTTGACACTTACCTATGAAAAGCAGATGAGTTATGAAAAACATGATGAACATGTTTATTGACTCGTACAAATCTTTCACTACTTGAGCATCTAAGATTCCTGCGGACAGCAAAATACAAAACATTCTTGATTTTTAGCCTATAATTTAAGTTGAGTTGGGGTTTTCTTATTTCGCTTCCACTTCACTTACCCAATGTCACCCCGCATATTCCAATCAAGATGAGAGTTACAATGAAATCGAATGTAGAACCTTGAATCTCCCAACCGAAAATAAAAATAATTGCAAAACAGGACAGAGCCGTCTGGACCAAAACGACAAAGCCTTCGGTGAAGTAGTAAGGTAGCAAGACATTTGTCTTGGATGCCCCAGCTACCATAGATCTATCAAGTGTTCCTTGCATTCTGTCTACTATCATTGCATAAGAAGAAGTGCATCCGGGTAAAAAAAAGGAGAGTCTGTTCCAGAAAAAAAATGAATGTTAATATTTTCCTTTGCATCATCCTACGTTATCTAGAACGAAGTCTTACACTACGAGAAGTCCAATGGAAATGCTCTGCGTGTAACTTTCAGCTCCTTTATGATTTCCATAGACGGGTGCTCGTTGCTAGATGAATAATTATAGGCACTTGTGCTAAATCCCAAACACTACGGAAAACGGAATAGGTGCCGTGGACATGATCGTTACCTTTAATGGGACTTCAACTTTATACGCATCTTCCGTTCGGTTGCACCCTTGAACAATCTTCCTCAGGTACTGCTGATACAATTCTATAAAACTTGTTTGAAGAATATATCCTGTGAAATAATCTGTTTCCCAAATATACCCAATTATTAATAATAAAATAAAAGATATTTAGCCGCAGTTCAAGCTTTAGTCCTCACTTACTGGACATATCCAATCTAAATGCTATTGTCGATTGTTCCAAAGACTCTTCAAGAGCAAATCGCCCATCTATGAAACGATTTAAAATATTTTCCGAGTAGTTGTGTGGAAAGGCCATATATCCCACCACATTTCCACTCTCCACATTCTGTAAGGCTTCATCAATCGAGTCCATGAATACCTGATAAAATAATGGGAAATGAACAAAATATAATACGGGGAAATGGAACACATTTAAAATTAATCTGCAAATCTGCACACACAGGAGTGATTTTGGATTCGGCTAAAAGTTCCAAGTATTTGCAACTCAGATGGTTCAAATCGCAAACGTCAGAACTTTTCCAGCAAACACTGAAGTCATTGTTGATTTCTGGGTCAACAACTCCAAAACGGGTGTGTTTCGGAACTTTTCCAACAATGCCGGAAACGAGGACGATGTGGAAAATGGGTGCACAAAAGGCCATGTACATCAATCTGGATGATCATTTACAAACAATTGTCGATTTCAAGAACCAATCACTACACAGAAATAAAGATGAGAACTTACACAGGATTGCGTAATAAAATAAGCAAGTTTCGAATAAAAACAGCTTTGCATTTGAGGAACCAGTTCTGTAGCGTGTCCTTCTTGTGGCTTTTACGGAAGGAAGTCATTTCATAAATACTTGTGTCATCATCTTCCTGGTTGCTTTGTCGATAGCTGAGCCCAATCACTGGCTCATCCACATTGCCAACCTTGTTGCCCTTGAACTTCTCTTCGCCTATCGCCAATTCAGGTTGTGGAACGTATCTATTTTTGTCATTGTAACCTGATGTCGAGAGACCTTCATCTTTCATGCACAACGTCAAAATAATCTTCTCAAGCAAATTCGAGCCGTGTTCTTTGAGTAAAAGTGCAGGAGACTTTTCAGTCAACAGGCGTCCATTTCGCATCAGTCCAACCTGTTACACATGAAGCGTAAGCGTACTAAATCTCATTCAATTTCTTAGTCTATGTGGGTAAAGATAGTTACGTAATTGATTTGCATGCATATCTTTCTCACCGTGTCAGACTGACGTGTTTCTTCAATATAGTGAGTGGTAATGATGACTGTGGTTTTGTGCTTCTGTACAATTTCACATAAGTGATTCCAGATGCTAGAGTGATGGAAAACGAAGAATTGAATGCTTAAGTAATGATTGATGGGTAATCCTGGCTAAGATTTAAGACCAGAAGAAGGGCAAACCTTTCTCGTAGCAGTGGATCAACTCCGACAGTAGGTTCATCCAAAATCAACAAAGGAGGCTCATGAAGAAGACAAACGGCAAGTGATGTTCTTCTTTGCTGACCTCCACTGTATAAAAACAAAGAAGCGTCTAATTCGCATACCAGTCTATATTTACACTGATTAATCCATATGCATGGGATTTATGGACGCGGAAAACCAGTCTGACGATCGAAATTAGATTGATAGAATTCTTTTATCCATTCATCAAGAATCTTTCGAGTGGATGTGTACACAGGTAAAGAACTATAAAATTAAATACTCAGCAAGCTCAAAGTACATAACTCACTTGAGCTCTCCAGGAGTAGCTTGATAAACTGGTTTGACATGCACACTTGCTATAACTTATGCCATGACCTAGCTAGTATCAAAAGCTGTTGGGAGTGTTATGCGTAATCTTGCATACTCATCCGACACTCTAATGAGAGTTGCATTCACGCCATCAATATTATCTGGCGAAGCTGTTAAATCATTCCTTGACACGTGTGTAGGTGTGTATTATACCTTAAACTACTGATCCTTTGATTAGGAGATGGCAGATCAAGAAAGTTAATTAGAAATTCAGATCTACTGGAAATCTGTGTCTCTGTCATTCCGGAAATTCTTCCAAAGTATTGCAGAGTCTCCATAATAGACAGTTGTAGGTACAATGTTACTCCCTAAAGAAACAGGATTATTTAAAGTCATGAGTAATTTGACAACACAGAAAAAAATGATTAGTCGCGTCTAAAGTCTGGTTTAACATCATACTTGTGGCATGTATCCCACTTCGGGACCAGGAATTCCGCTTCCAGGACTTCCAGGTTTATTTCCAAAAACGAACACATTTCCAGAATCCAATTGTAAAGTTCCTACTATACATGAGAGCATTGTCGTCTTCCTACATCATCATTCAAATTCTATCTTTACTCTCGCCGCTGTTGGAAGTTCACAGGGGTAATAGCGTAATAAATTAATCGTTTAATAGCGTAGTATTTCTCAATCCGTGTGAAATTTTGAGATGACTAACCCGCAGCCACTGGAACCAAGAAGGCTGTATCTGTAAAACAAAGATAAATATACTTAACTATTTCTTCATTATTAAACTGATTGTGAGTTTTGTAATTAACAGCCGTGACCATTGTGGGAAACTATGGACTTTTACTAATGGATTCACGAAGCATAAAAACAGGCTCCCACTTATATCGGAACTATCTTTGCAGTACCAGTTTTATCAAATTCATATGACGTAAAGGTCGTAATGTAATTAGGTACATAGTGTTAGTTTTATGTATGTTTCGTTCGATTAGAAAAGGGACACGTTTTACCAATGACTTTCTTCATAATTCTACTCACATGGATCCTTGAGGAACAGTCATATTGAGGTTGTCAAGAATAGGAACATTTTCACAGTACGACTTAATTGCCCGTCTCACTTGGACCGCTGCAGGACGAGTTGGCTTAGTCGAAACACAACCTGCATTTGCGACAGATACTTCTGACGCTTCCATTTTGCAGGATGTACAAATATTTATTTTCTTAACAAAATTGAATGTGAAACATGTGAAGATTTTATGCAGAAGACACGAGAATGAGACACTTGAACTAAGAACAACTTGAGTCGACTGAGAGCACAGCTAGTTTTCTCACAGGATATGATTGGTGTAATCAAATTTAAAACCCAACTGAAGTCAGTCACAGATTCCAGAGTCGGAATGTTTGTCAACTGTTGAAAGGGATTTCCTATTATACGCTTATAATGCTATTACAACTTTGTTGTACATCGCATGAATGAAAAATGCAAACTGGCAAAACTACTCGAGTCGCAAGGTCTACTTCACTACGACTACTACTGGTCATGATTTTGCGATATTTAGTCGAGCACACATTGCATACCTATATCTTAGGACATATACTTTACAAGACAGACGGAAAATATTCCCACACATCATTGTAGTACTCAGCTGCATTAAAAGTCGTCCAGAAATAATCCTGAATAAAAATATGATGTGCTGAAACTTTGAGTCTTTTCCTACTTTTCATTTCTAGATTTTTGTGGCATTAGATCGTAGAGTCAATGTAAGCAATTATCTAGAGCTGCTTTAAATTGTTAAAAATATAACACACGAGGTCAGAAATTCATTTGTACAAATGCAAGTCATGTCGAGAGTCTTCACAAAAAAGACGTATTTGTAGCTGAGTACTTCAAGTAGAGCTACGCCTGCTCTGCAATTTTACGGAATTGATGAGCTATGTATTGCTTGTGCATTTGCGTTTGGGCATTAGGATCTGAGTCCTTAGAAGTGTATTCATGTTCATTATACGGACAACGTGTGCAGTGCAGTTTGTGACTGACCGAGCCACCCAATCCTTAATGGTTGTGGCTTGTCGATTGGTATACAACATTTAAAGCCTAATTCCCCACTAATACAAAAATTTATCCAGCTATGAATAAATTGGTTATATATAATTTTTATAAAGAGGATAAGGTTGTATTTAAGTTTGCATCCCCGTGGTCTTGTTGCGAAGCTTCGTGAAACCTGTTGTCCATTTATGGACGCTTTTTCGTTCGGAATGACAAGTGAGTATGAATGAGTATTCAACATTTGCGACAGGAATCCCTTACTTAAGTATAACCAGAAATCTTCAGCTGTACACTGCGGCTGTTCATATTTTGCAAGGTATTCAAGTTTCATTAGAATTTTTGTTAAACTTAAGGACTCACTTACA
>JAQGAC010000555.1:0-22795 GCA_034696585.1 Isotomurus maculatus
ACAGGTCAGTCAGAAGGAAGACGAATATTGTTGGCCAGCCTGCATTCACTTTCCACGGAAAACGCGAGTTTTTCGTCTTCTCAAAGGAACCTCCCACGTTCTTCAATCCATCCATCGAGAATTCTGATTTATACTCATCAGTCAGCCTGTCAACGTCATGGAAGCGGAAATTAATGCTAAAGGATTTACAGACTATGTTGATGATCACATGGCGAGTGGCTTTCCCCAACTGGTTTTTCCCCACAACTCCACTTCACTCACTTGACCAGGTGGAACTTTTACTTGGCTACGTGTGGGCACCAGCCTCATTCCAGTGGAGCAAGGCAAAGGCAATATTTCAAATGCTAACCTACTTTTTGTAAAATGACACTTTTTTCAATTATGGCCGTAGAAAATTGAGATTACATCCTTTCTGCTTCTCGCTCAACTATTTTGAAGTTGGCATTAAGAAGGAGGGATCAGAGTGACCCGGAGAAAGAATTCAAGAAATACTCAAGTCAGGTAGAATAATGAATAGGCGATAAATCATTTGTGGGAAGTTGGTAGTAAGCTCATCGTAAGCCAACAATCTAAATTACCCTAGAAGAGAAATTAATGTTGGTCATAGGAGAGAGTGGGAAGAAAATTCGGAGGTTAATGAGGCGTGCGGGAGAAAGTGGTCTCTCCTCGCTACTCTCCCAGTGTGTGTAGAATCCTAGAATCCTAGAATTCTAGAATATAAATATCATCCCGGAGTACGGGAGAGTGTACGCATTATGCATGAGCGATAAGACACCCAGACGAGGTGGAGACGCCGTATTTTTCCCTCCCGCAACTAAACCACCGATGGTTCCTTTCCCTGCCTTTTGAAACTAGTGGAGGAATAAAAAAGTATTTAAAGTCTCAGGTAAAGAAGAGAGAGAGAGAGAAGGAGAGATTTGCTCCATGCTAATGTCGAATGGATGACGTGAATTTATGGGTGGGCAGGTGGGACACAAAGTGCTCCTCTATTTCGAACCTCGTCTCACTCACGAGGACGTCGTAATGAATGGCTCCTGGTACGAAAGTCCTCTGCACACGTAAATCCCGTCGTCCTCACCTCATAATCATCACATGCATATCTCCACTAACCTCCTCCTTCCTCAGGACTCAAGATGAGCTCCATTTCTGTGGGAACTTCCATCCTGACATTCCTCAACTGAAGACCGCCGTCGTAGTTGGTAGTAATCGTCAACTGGATTTCTCCAGCGAGTCTCTCGCTCTTTCTCTCCGGTAGAAAGTCTACATTGCCAGATTTCAGTCACATCGGCTTTGGAGAGACTGAGTGCAGGTTGGCACGCATTCCTAATATTCCAGGCTGCCTTACAGCAAGCCTAGCAGGCTTCAGACTTCAGACTCACTTGGCCCCGTTCTATAGAAATGTGTGGCTCATATATATAGATATATATATATAGATGTACAGTATAGACGTTCGAAGGTAGGTGAGCCTGTGCGGTTCTTGATGATACTTGGTGCAGTTCCCATTAACCGGAAAGAGAGATACGGGGATATTTATGTACGTGTGGTGTGGCAGAGGCTCAAGGTATTTTTCACGTACTATTTAAACCTGAGTCGTTGCCAGAAGAAGAAGAATATTGGCTGGGAGTCGGGAGCAGTGGCGTGGGTCGTTAAAAATAAAGAATCCTGAAAGGTCATTATTAGGAGGAGGAGCTGTTATGACACATATGCGTCAGGAGAAATGATTTAAGCGAATGCAGTCGAACGATGAGCTTAAGTAGGAGAGAGAAAGAAATTGAGGAATAATGGATGGTGAGGGAGAGCTCATTAACATCGGTGCGAGGATGATTAGTTCTCGATTGGCCCAATTGCCACTCCTCGTGGATAAGCACGGGGATAAGCGTCGTGGGACAACCCAAGTGGCTCACTCACAATTGCTATCGTTATTAATGCATTTAGGGAAGAAGGGAAGACGGGTGCTGGAATTATTGGCTCCGATTCTTGTGAAAGACTCATTCAAACACGCGAGAGGTACCCACACACCCTCCGGTGGTGGTGGTTACCCGTAGAAGTGGTAGCGGGTATCTTCCGAAGAAGTAAAAGTGTCATCACAAACTCACCCGTCGCCTCCTCCTCCGTCTTTAAGGGAGAGAGGAGAGAAGCGTTAATGTCCGCATTTCATTTCCGGCTCGATGACCTGGAAACTGGCTGATAAGGCCGAGTTAGATTTATCATCGTTTCCTGGTAGCTCCTCCAAAAGTACAAATGTACACACAGCAACAGCAGACTGCTGTGTGTGACCACACTGAACTCACTCGGGGAGGGTTGTCCTTAAACTCGTCTCATTAAGTGTGTGTGACTCGAAGGTGGTTGTGCATGCATTAATGAAGAGATACAGGGTGACGGAGAGTGTGGAATAATGCGGGGAAAGCAATGAGGGATGGAGAGGCAACTCACCTTCATCTCCCAGAATGGGTCACTTGCACCCAAAACCATTCTGCCTGGCAACAGCCTCACGTCTCCCAATTAAACTCCTCTCCCTCCGGCCCTTTCGCCGATTTCTGCACACTCCCCACTTTCCCCAGTTCTGGACAACTAATTGCAGTCCACCCCGCAATGACTTAAAGTATCAGTTTTCAATTATGAGAAAGCACGGACAACAATATCTCCCGTTTGTCCTTCATCTTCCCAAATCGTGTAATTATGCTCAGCTTAATTAGCCAACTTTTGTAATTAGATATGCGCCCAATGTCCCTCTTCCCTACGCTCTCAGACTCTCTGTGTAATGATGCCCCGAGAGTTTTCTCCTCACAATCCATTGGGACTTTCTTTCCACAACATCAGACTGGGATTCGTTGTACGTGGCAGTGGAGGCTGCGAGCACATCGGCCTCATCGGTTTCTGCGGTGGATTTGGTTGACGAGAACAAAAGTTGTTTTCCGGAAAGCACAGGGAAAATCACAGAGCCGTGTTTCTGGGGAGAGATGCATTTGGTTACGTGTGTGTGTGTGTGTGTAATGATGGTTTGATGGAGAGACTCGAACTGCTGACTCTGCAGGATCTTTCCTCATCAATTGATCATTGACACTTTTTGTGAATGGGAGAAAGTGAGGTGAAAGTCTGTCCATTTGACTGGTTTGTAGTTGTAGTGTTGGTGTGTGTGGTTGGCTGTGGCCAATCCATCTTAATTCCTTCTCCTTGTCTTCATCTGATGATATGACTTAGTGAAGAAAGGCAGTTGGAGGAGAGATTCGGCTCGGCCGACACGATGTCATGCCATGTCGTTGTGCATTGACGTGAGATGACAAGAAGGCGTGTTGAGGGATCTTTGGTCGTGCTGACTAAGATTATGATTCGATGTATAGAAGGAGTAGTAGCAGGGGATCGAAGATTGGGCAGTGGATTTATTCAGATGCTCAGAGAGAGAAAGAGACGGTTGGGTGGTGGTGGTTTGGCGAAATGCAATTCCATTTTAGAGAGAGACAAACCTTCACCTTCTTTCCATTATCTCTTTTACGCTATTTGCTTCTTCTTTTCTAACGAAATTGCTCAACTCATAGATTATTACACGCCATCTCTTCCATTCTTCTTCCTTTTGCAGGAGTTACTAACACCACTTGGGTTTCAAACCTTTTTACATTACTTAGAGAAGCTCCCTTTACGTCTACTCCTACGGTTGTGACTTGACTACAGGGCGAAATCTGGGATCCTTCACCAATCCTCCTTCCCAGCTCCCGGGTAGCTTCATGGTCTTCTTCGATGGACCTTGGGGATAGGACGCTTGCGTTTCACTCTCTCTTCCCAATCTCCCCAAATTGCAAAAACCTACACGAAACCAACTCACCTTCCTCCGCTTTTTATCAACCCGTTCCTTCACGCTGTATTGGAGTCATGCTTCAAAGCCATTTTACATAAGGCTGCACAACCCTCCACACATGGGTGACTCCATTCGGTGTAACTAACCTATTCAAATACTCGAGAGTTTGCTATTTCACTCTAATTCAATTCACTCCGTTCGTGGACTCCAATTTGCTTATTTCCATCGACTTCTTCTCCGCTAAACGCCATTCATTGTCGATGGGAGAAATGGGAGATAGTGCGGAGCCCATTAAACGCAGGAAGGAGAGCAGAAGGCAGAAGACTCGATATGAAATATGAAATAACATGAGAAACGAGAAATTGAGCGAATGAGGTGCAGGGAGCCGTGTAAATGATAATAACACCAAATACGTTTCTCTTGTTTGATAGTCATCATCATCATCATTTATTCATTCATTTGTTACATTGTTTTTAATAATGATTATTTTGTTGTCTACTCAAAAAATCTACTACCTGTTTCTTCGTTTGTGTTTCCTTTTTATGTTTGGGAGATTTACATCGAAATATAACAAGATACGAAGCACACAATTTTTGTAGTGTGTACTCAGTTGAACATAATAAATGTCGAGAGTCGACAACACACTCTCATGTTGGCTTTCTCCTCACACAGACGAGAAGGTGAAGCTTCAACACTTTCTTTTCGCCGTCTCTCTCTCTGTGTGTCTTTGTGTAAGTCCCACACATGAAAGTTTAATGTTAATAACACCAATGAATCAATGGCGATCCATTTTTATACGTTTCCTCTGACTCTCCGTCCTCCCTTTCATTTCTGTCTACCCTAGAATATACTTTTTGTCCCTTTACAAGTTGCTCATTTTTGTCAACTAGGAACAAACCTCCAAAAATCCCTCCTGTCTCCTTAAAACGAAGCTTGTTAGCTTTGCATAGCTGCTGGCCTCGCCAGAGAGAAACTTATTCAGAGCAAACATCAACAACAACATTGGTACGCGAATCAACTACTTCAAAGACTACGATATCTTGTTCCACTACTAACAACTACACTTCGCCTACTACACCACACAGTTTTCGAACTATGTCACTCACTAATAATCAACTACGTATGTACAAAATGTGGAGCTGTTTCAAGGAAGAGAAGGACAGACTAGAAAACAAAAATGAGACCCTTGATCCGAGACAACCTCCAAAGTAGTTTACACTTACACAATTACGTTTACGTCATCAGCAGCAGTACACAATTAATCGTGTATCATTCTTATCAAATAGCATGGCTTAAGGTCTACCATATTTATTATTATGCCTTCATCTTGACAGTTTTTATCCCCTACAGTAATTATTATTACTTCCATATTATTGCTTTCATGAGGAGATAGTCAGAGCTAGAGTAAAGTTCCGTGGAATTTTATCAAAGAGTAGTTTAGACTTTAAATAGTGTGTGTAGCATCCTGAGAAGGAGGACTGCGTCTCAAGAATGGAATACTTTCGAGACAAAAGGTAGATATTTCGGATTGTAGTTCGTTTGCTAGGTAGTTATTTGTGAATCACGATAATCCTTCTTAAACTATCTAATCAACTTGCATCCCTACGCTATTCCTGCTTCTTCAAACAACTCATCATTACTCCACTAAGACAAGGATCTACTAATTACTCTCTCATTAAGTCGCATCCCTGCTTGCCCGATGATACAAATTCTAGTCGCTCCCTACTTGTCAAGTGACTTTTATAATGAGGAATACTCCTAAATAACTTCCCTACACTCTACAGTCTTTACACCAACTCATAAACTAAGTAGATTATCTTCGTCCCAACTCTTCTCACTTAATATATATCTTCGCATGCTCAGCAGTCTACAGTTTAAGTAATTATTACTTTCCTACTTTGAACTCCTCTAGAGTTGATGTGATGTCTCTCTCTAATTTGCGTGAGTGATTTCTCAGGATGACGAAGAAGAAGAAGAAGAAGAAGACGATGATTCAAGTTGGGAAAGTCGGTGTGCAGGGTTGACAGGAAGAAGAAGAGGCTCTACGCGATTGATGGTGGTAACGGAAGAGTTCAAGATTGTGACAGGAAAAATGCAGAGGGTTAAGATTACTGTTGAAGAGATTTCAAACGGTATATTGATTCTCTGGCGGACTCTCAATTCAGTGTAAAAATACAGAGTGTAAGGAAAGTGTTCTGGTTTCTCTGCATTTACCACATCACAACGGGACTCAATCGATTTTCCCCAGAACTTTCACTCGGTCCTCTCGTTCTTCAGACTACCTACAGCCAAACTCACACACAGCAGAAAGTGGAAACCTCTCACTCCTAGTGGCGTCACAAACCCAAAGCCTCCCATCATCATCATCATCATTCCAATATGTTGTCTACAAGAAGAGTCTCTCCAACAGATATACACATATATCCATCCACCTATTCAGGAGGACTCCGTCCGAAATTCCCGTGTTATTCTCATATTAATGGAAACAATATTAAAATACACGCGGAGGCTATGCTGCTGGGTTATTTTGTGATTGCAACCAAACAGGGTTTCGTTAATGTGCCATCAACATGACCAAAATGCAGGAGACAGTGAGAGAGAAAGACTCGAGTTGCAAGCTCTCTCCCATTTACTCAACACAATAGAATTTCATACAAATGATGTGATGAGATTCATTGCTTTTCCTATCTATAAGCTAAAGTTACAAACACTGAAATTACTTCCCTAAAAGAGAAATAAAATATGTTGGGATGAAACGGAAAGCAGAACGATGTCTCTTTCACTTCCATTCGAGTAATAAATTCATTTTGTTGAAAAAGCAATAACAGTTGTATCCAGATATCTTCCCTCGCTCCCTCCACACACCATCCCACCCTTTCCTTAAGCATTCTTCATGTGTAATAAATTCAATTCAATCGCACCTACTTAAATTGTGAGCCTATCGAGAGGAGAGTATTGACACAATCTGAATGCCCAAAATATGCTCACCCGCCTTCTTCTTCTTCTTCCTCCAACAACCAAATTGATTCCACGTGAGCAATACTTTCACTGTACACTGCTACACTTAACATTTACGAAGAACCTTTTATTAGAAGAGTGTGGGATTCAAATATTCAAATAGAATTTGAACACTAAACCAATTTGTCTAACTCGGGAGTCTCAAACCTGGACAACTCAAATAACTCGTCTCGTATGGATGGCCATTCTGAAATCCTCACTCAATAGAAATTATTACCTGCTCTACGTTAGTCACAGGTTGGAGACTATAAATGGACCTCTACACGTTTGAATCGTTAAGATGTCTTGTACTTGTGTGTGTAATTGACTCGTGTATTCGTCATTCTACCACACACCCGATCTGAATAGTTTAGTATTTAATAATAGACCTATTTCAAAATTAATAGTAACTATTATGCATCGCGTACAAATTGCTAGCTATTTATTTAGTCCCCTGGTTTGACTTGGTATTTGGTATTTCATTAAAAATTAACGAGTTCCTTGTTAACGAATATGTATAGAATTATAGGTAATCTAATCACTTCCACGAGAACATATACATATAAGTAAGGTAGGGTGATTTCTTCGGACAATAAAAGTGTATAGACTTCTACAATCCTACACTTCTACAACTTCTAGACGGTAGATGATGATTTGTCGTGAATATAGTTTGACTTTTTGTAACAACATTTACGAGAGGGGTTACATACTTTACGGTCTCTCATAAAGTACACAAGAAACTAGGAGTTTATTTTTTGGTATTGGGCTGTATGATGATTGGTTATATGGAAATTACGAATGATTCTAAAGAGACTCCATTCCCATAATACACACTCCTTCTTCCCTACACCAACTTACTTTTAGACTTTTAGTGCATAAATATTCTCCTTACTGGAATTAACAATACCATACTTGTAAGGTTCGACTTGTTTTCTTCTGCTTGGCGGAGGCACCCGTAAATTTCTAACTACCTCTGTATCTTACTCCTATATACGTAATTGGTATTTCTTATATGTATCAATGGCATAATATATATCCTCCTGACTTAACCTTCAATTTCATGTGTGTTTCATCACATTGAAGAACTACTTCCGGTCACAAAATGTTTTATACGTGCAGGGTAAGATTATGAAGGAGGGCAGCAGGGCAGGAGAGTGTCGTCGCACATGTTCTGTCAATATTTCAATATTCCTTAATTACCAAAATTTAATTACTCTCCTCTGAAATGGGAGAAAATACGTCTTGCTCAATATTTAAACCCTTACTACAATAATATCTTTAATTATTCCGACTCTGTGTGTCATCTGCAAGTCTGACTGGTTATCCTAATAATATTATGACAACTCTCTCCTTCACCTTAATCTGATGTCAATTTATTATTCAACAATGGACATATTGTACACGAAACTCGACTCTGCTGCTCTACTACATTTCACCAGGTTGTTTCATCTGACAATTAATGAAATAAAAAAGAATTCAAAGAGTATAAATAAAAATAAAAATTGACGACAAATGCATAGATAGTTTCCTACCACCCTACGTGATTTAACACATGATTAGTTGTGTAAATGTATTTTAAACAACCGTCGTTTCTGCCTAGCTGCGTAGGTTGTAGGTTAACTAATCAATCGAGATCTGTGTTATTCGTTTCATATTCGTACTTGTTTACCAACAATGTAGGTACATCACTACGGCAGTCAAAATTTCCTTCTGAGGAACACATCACCTACCTTCTTATCGAGGAGAGATGCAGTTTGAAAATTACACGACCTCCCTATAGAACCTATACACTTGATTGCTGCTGTTAAGTTAAAAATCTTCGTGATTGCTTTATTTCATAACGCACCCTTTTTAAATATTCCTCATCATCTTCCTTTGGCCTCTAACCCCAAAGAACGCCTTAACACTCCTCGCAAAACTTCTCTCTCTCTCTACATTGGGCTAAAATATCACATTTTGAATCCCGTCAATTTCTTCTCAATAAACATCCCATAGTGCACAGTGTGTGAGTTTATTTGTGTGTATGTTGGTTTCTCAGCTAACTCAAGTCCTACAATCCAACTGATTCTCATCTCATGACTACTACAATCTACCTGTGTCTTCACTTAGGATAATATCCTTACAGTCATTACTTCCCCATTATCTTTCCTCTCCGTCGACCTTCCTTTCAATTTCATCAAAAAACCTACTTTCTTCCTTGAGTAGTGATCACACAAATTGTCTACGCTGTAACAAGATGAAGTTTGAATTCCCCTTCTCATCCAAACCTCACTAAAAATTGCATATACAGGTTTATTGCAACATTCTCAGTAGTTCCGCACTCCTTTTACTACTAATTTTTGGTAGGGATTTCCCTCTTTTCTTTCTACTACCTTTCACTCTTCTTAAAATATTCAACCAACGTGTCTTAATCTTGCAGTAGATGACTTTCAAACTAAATTAGGATAGGAGACTGCAGTGTTTTTAGATCTACACACAACCTACAACCTTCACCTCAAACCTAATCTATCAATTGAAAAATAGAAAAGAAAAACTACAATTTATAAATTCTTTGAGTTAAAACTCCATTTGTAAGCGATGAAATAAAAATTAAATTCTGAGGCCCACAAGTCCAGGTGAGTGTGACCTTCAAATTGTCATTTGTGTAGTAATACTGATTAGATTCATTTAGAGAACCAATAACAATAGGATGCAGTTTATGTAGTCTACAGGCAAGCATTTCTTTACGTAGGGAAGACATTCGATAAATCTAAATACGAACTTCATCAAATGGAGCCTCACGTGATTAACTGCAAAGGGAAGTTTTCATGTTACACATTAGCTGGGCACATTTCTATCCGACAAATTAACTTTCCAGTCTTGTTGAATTTCCAAAGATTTTACGAAAATTGCTCTAAAACTTGTGTTTTCTCCGTGATGAGAATACACGTTACAAAATAAGGTAAACTGGTGGCATATCGTTATCGAACATTGGAAATTGGAACATAAGAAAGAACACAATGTTGGGAATATTGCACACACACCCAGTTAGTCAGTGTAATTACAACGGTCTGCGTTTAGAGATTAAGAAAACCTTAAGGAAGCAACTATTCGTGTGTATGCATGAGTTGCAAGACTTGCAACGGAATATTATTATTGTTGAGGTGAATATAAAGTTTTGAGGTGAAGTCCCATCTCCCATGGAGGAGAGAGAGAGACTGTGTGTGTGTGTGTAATCCGCTTAGATGGTAAAATATTGAGATTATTCGTTCTTGAGTAGAATAGATGGAAGTGGAGCGTAGTAATATACACCTGGATTTGTCCCATATAACACTATACTAGTGTATACTGTATATGTGTGCAGGCATGTGAGTTGTATCGGTTGGTAAGACAAAAATACCTGATGACGGTGGTAATCTGTCTTTATGTAAAGGACGGGAGTCCCATTCCTGGATCCCTGGGCTCGAGCATCTCTGTGACATGCCTCGTGGCCTGAAGTGAATGGAGGTGGCAGCCAGTATGGATTTTAACCGGGGAGAGATTCCCACAGGGGAAAGTAGGAGGCGAGTGTAAGTGAAAGCAGCCTAGACTCTCGAGACTCTCGACTTGATTCCAAAGTAGTGCTTCAACCTCACTTCTAATCCGAGTAGACTGGAAGCTAAATCTCAGGTCACCACCACCAAACTCCTCCACCCATCCGTTCATCAATACACTACCACCCTGTATATATCTATATCACTCCATACATAACTACTCTCAAAGTCCTCCCTCGGGGAAAGCAGATGGCACATCAATAATATTCAGATCTACACACTGATGTCCAAGATCCTGCATCAAATTGCTTCGCCACAAACCTCTGACTGCCTCATTCCAAATCCACACACAAATCTCCCGTGTTGCCTACAACACACACACCTCATCTCCATCTCCTCAAGTCTCTCCAAGTCGCTCCTATTCCATCCATATTTAATCTCCTCCTTCTTCCGCCGTAGTCAAGAGCTTAAATCGAGATTTTAAAGAGAGTTCTGGCTTGGAAGCCCTTCGGTTCACAACAACTCTACTAATAAACTAACTAGGAGAATCAGAAATATTATGGCAAACATGTTTCACAAGGGTAAATGCTGGTTTCTCGTAAATAGTCTTTCATCTTTCAGGTTTCCCAAAGCTGACTGCAAGAGCTACACCGTCTACCGTAGAGTCCTCCAATTTACTCCCTATTATTAATTGTAGGTAAATAAAAAACAAAGTTCCCAAATTCATTAAGTGTGTTCGTCACAATTCCGAAACAACCGGCTTTGATTCTGACGGATTTTCTTCATTATTGAGAGAGGTACGCTTGGCAATTTACTTAGCATTAGAAATGCTTAACTGCTCATGAAGACTTACACTCATATACTTGTCTACATTGTAATTAAGTAGTGGTATCTAAAACCTACCCATATTGTTCTGAAAATGTGGAGGGTCCTTAGTAGTCACATTATATTCTTCCAAGTATCTAATCTATACAGGTGTAAGCAAAGTCAATTTGTGCTTCGTTAAACTTCAGTGAGTTTCCTCAACAGGATTATAAATGGAGCATTGGGTTTAAATTCGCTGTTTGTAGGTTGTAGGTGAAGTTTTTAATACACACGGTGAATTCAGAGTGAATCAGTGAATTCAGAATTCGGTGTGTGTAATCGAATGAATCGTATAGCTGCCATGAAATGTTCTAATACGTGTAGTGAGCAACTGTGTATCTCTGATATGAGTGCTGTGTTTGTAAGGTAATCTTACACTAGGTTACTTTTACTTCAATGAGTGTGGCTAATTAAGTTATACAACTATACAAGCGTCCTTATTCCACTCCGCAACCTACCTACACACACACACACACCATCCCTCATTCACTCCAGACTTCTACTAGCCAATCTCCATCTCATTAAGCTTCTCAACCTACTCCCAGTTTATTACAGCCAATGGGGATTTTATAAGGAAATTCAGGATCATTTGTGTGTGTGAGAGAGACTGCCTCGACTTTCTTTTAGCTGTAAATCTATATAGCTGGTCGTATATGTGTGTGTGTGTGTGGCTGAAAAGTACTTACAGAAGATAGTGCCATTTAGAATCGACATAAATTTGTGTAATACAATAGGGAGCTAAAAGTTTGAAGGAAGAAGTGAAGCTGAATTGAGGTAGTGAGTGAATTAGGTGCTCAAGATTTCAATTTCACTCCGTTGCATTTGTCTCTGGAGAGGACTCAACTGCGTCTGAGATACTTTCTCTAACTTCTCATCGCACTCAATCATCCGTCTGCTCCAAATTCCCCACCAGACCTTCACTTCCAGCCCAAGACACCTCACACATAATGGCCCTACTTCAAAATGTGAACGGCTAAGCCATAGCCCACCAACATTTCTCTGTTCAAGTCGTAAACTGTCACTGCTGATCATTTTGTTACTATTGATGCACATGGCTGCCTCTAAGTACAAATACTCAAGTCATACTCAATGTGTAAATTCCTTGGTGGATTTTCAAGTGAGAATGACGATTATTAACTTGGTTTCCAGTTAATCGAGGCCTCTCATTTCTAACTGCCGTCGTTCCACGTCATAAAGTATAACCGATTGTCATGGTCAGATTTCTGAGAACTCCACACAGTAAATTTCCTCTTGTTATTTCTCTCTAATCATTCAACGAGAGACACAATTCCTATTTGTCGATAATCATGTTCAACACTTGAAACATAATGCGCTCCTCATTTTCAGCCTACTTGAAATTCGAATACGAAGAAAACAAAGTACTTTTCCAATGGAATATTCACATGTAATTTTGTTTGAAATTTAGAATCCTGTAGAAATGTAAATTTAGCCAATTTATTCCGTGTCTACGACGTGCATAGCTGGGCAGTAAGTGGAAAACCTTTTGTAGAAGTCTCTATAAATATAGTCCATCCAATTTCATTTCAAATATGTCTCCTCCGTGTGTGGAACTCTCGGAAATAATCCTACCCTCAATACTTCGATTCCATTGGTGTCACCAACTTATCGGCAGGCAGAAACTGCCTCGAACAGAATAACAGAGAATCGCCCTGGCACGCGCCTCCACATTAACCTATTCATCTCACACATTTCCCAATATACCTTTGGATGTTTCACGTTGCAGAGTCGAATCCTCAACTGCTCACGTCAAAAACTTTCGATGCCAATTACTCAAAGTTCCTCACTTTCCTTTTTGTGGCCACTCCACACGATAAAAACCTTTGATTCGAAAGAAGCCTTATTGAGATTGGCACTTTACAAAGTCTGCAAATTTAAACTCAAGCTGACATTTGCTCTACCCGTTAAAGAATAACTGTTCTTTTTCCAAGATGAGTGTCCAGTCAACCTGACTACACCTCACACATTTGTGGGGAAGACCCAATGTATTCAATACTATAGAGTAACACGAGAAAAGGAAGAGTGAGTCAGTGTAAATGCTAGAGCAGTCGATAGAGACTATCAGAGTTTTACGTGTGTGACACGCCAAGCTGCCAACATGGGGATGCGCCCGTATCAATTTATCTATTGACAACTGAAATAATTCCTCACGTTATGTCCAACATTGAATAAACAGGAGTGTAGCTTTTGAAGACAAGATAATTGAATTAGCCTTCTCGGCGTTGTGAGGACAAACAAAGATTGAGGAAATAGAAAAGGTAACATTTCTATTTAGACTCTATATAGACGAAATACCCTGTACTGCATGATATTAGGAAAGAGCTAGCAGAGCAGAAGTTCCCAACATACGTATACTACATACGTGCTCAGCTTATTCCATTCTACTTGAGAGAGAGTTTCCACAAGCTGCTTCTCTTTCATCGTCGTCGTGGATTCCAAAACTGAGGAAACCCACTGAGCTCCTGTTTTAATCCAGAATCTAACCGCATTTACCAAAGCCACAGGAATAATGAACACCAAAAAACCAAAAAGACGCATTACACACTGAAATCCCCTTTTTTCCATGACTCTCTCCGACTCATTTCTAGAATACACGTGTCTCTTATTCGTCTGCTTTCAGGAGGCTGGTGAAAGTAATAACACTATTGAAAATGCGTTGTCTGTACAGAAACAGAAGGGACAAAAATGGCAACAATAATAAATACACACCGGAGAGATGCTTAAATGCTGAGTGAGATTAAAACGAAAGGTTCAAAATCCTCCCGATGACTAAACTTTAAAATTCTTCATATTGTAGACTAAAATGGGTTGGGAAAATCGAATTCCCAAAAATGCTATAAGCCTTCCAGTAGTGAACTACTTGGAAGTGTAGGAACTATCCTTTGCAAAGTTTGATTTGAAATTTGTTTCTAACATCAAACAAGACTTACTCAGGCCTTAATTAAAAAATGACTCTCATGTTTCTCGCAATAAAATAAGCGCTTATGGTGATTCTTTAAAAATAATTCTACAGGAGCTATAGCGGTCTATAGCTTACAACAATAAGGAACACTAAAAATGGTAAGAATGAAAAATGATGCTCTCTTTGAAAAAGAACAAACTGAGGAAGCTTTCCCTTGGGAAACAAAAATAAGCTCTCACTTATAACGTATCGATTAATCGATTGCAAAAGTTCCTTTGCAAGTGTATCTCATTTGCATACCTACGTGACTTTTTCATTTTCATTGCTTGGAGTGGATGAATCTTTGAATCTTCTAATTCGTATGGTTTCATCCGACCAACAAAATGGAAGAAATACTCTAAATTTATTGCAGCAGTCGGCGTCCTCGTCCCACCATTTGTAGCAAACTGACGAGGCTTAAGTCACAATCCTCCCGACTCTTTGATTATTAATGGAAGAAGTAATGTTGAGGGATTTAGGTTGATGTACTTTGACAATCTGTCCCTCTCCCGTAATGTTCTCCAGCTTCAACTCAAAATGACAAGTTTGTTCTTATGGATCATCTTACAGACGCAAGCTTAAATATACTTAAGCTGTTCCAAGCCTTCTAGACTCCACACAGTAGACATGTATAAATTAACTAATGGAGTTTTAACGACAATCAACCTAAAATATGACCCACTTGGTGTGTGTAATTTAGAAGGAAGGATAATGTGTGTGTGTATCTCTCTTAAGATGTTGACTACAAGATAAAAGTGACACACACACATCTGGCAGACTGGACTTTAAGTTTTAAGCGCAAGTATTTATACGCAAGGTTGTTCACAACTTCCTTTTATAGTTCATCGAGATTAAGTTTCTATCGCGAGCTTAACTTCATCTTTAAGAATCTTTGTTGCAAACCACACTTGAAGTAAAGTTTCACCAAAACGCACTAACATTTCAGCTTTGCATAGTTTTTGATTAAAGTTCCACAAGAAGCTATGAAACTATGAAAAAAATATATATTTCCGTGTGTGTGTGTATGTGTGTGTGTTTAGGGTTGGTGGTTGCTTAGCTTTAAATAACGATCTGAGTGTGTATAATGAATTTGCTCTCCATTGATTAAATATGTTTGCATAGAGGATGAGACGTATATTGTACACGATATTACTTCTATCTTCTTTTCCTTCTCTCTGGCATTCAGTAAGTGAATGATTTTTATTACACTACGGCCTACTACATCTTAGTCTACGGAAATTCACATGGGCTGCTGGACAAGTTTAGTTAGTTGTTCGATTTCATGGCCTGATTGTTCCTCAATCATCGAAACTCTCTTTGACTTTGACTATGTGGAGTACGCTGCGTGCTCGAATCGCTCTTCCGCCTTAAAAGATTCTTTCACAGTCTATCTCTCTATGAAAGTGTATCGAGTAACGTAAACAGGTTAATTACGTCGGAGGGATCATTCTTATTGCATTTCTTCTCTCTCAAATTGGAAATGAAACCTAAGATGGGTACACGGGGGTTCAGTTTAAGGTTTTAACTTATAGTTCATCATAGCGAGGAGGTTACTAGTTTGTGTGCAGAGATCATGTCAACGAAAATAGTTTGGTTGACTACTCCAGAGAAGGTCTCTCTCTAATCAGTATCATGTACTCCTTCCCTTCTTCTCTTAATAGTCTTCGTGACTTTTTATAAATATAACTCATTAATTAGTAATCATCCACAATCCACGTGACCTCAGTCATATCATCGCGTACATTCCAGAAATGGGTTCAGTGGCAGACGGGAAGAAGGGACGCTCATTAGCAATACGTAACATACACACGATCTTCTAAAGACTGGGCTCCTGCTTATAAATGCATATACCTTCAACAGCATCGTTAACATCTTGCCATCCTTCAGAGATGATGAAGAAACTGGTGGTGGAAATGGAGAGAAGAACTGGACATCCAAATGCTTTTTTGAACTTAATTTCTCGCCATTTCCGTTGCATAGTTGAGTAGAAGGATGAGAGCTGATGGGACCCTGGCAAAACTATTTTGGGGGAGGTTATTTCTCAATGAAAGATGAGGTGAAAGGGAGAAAGACGGAAATAATTTTGTCGGATTCCTGGCAGGTTGGAAATGAAGATCCTAATGTGTAGTGTCGGATTAATGTTGTTTGATGGAAATAGCAGAGGAAGAACAGAGTGTGTAGAATTAATGGTATCCATTGGTGAATGCCGCAGGTATCAAGGGTCCCTGAAAATACAACTCAACTTTATCTTCCACTCATCCTCTTCAACACAGGCGTCTTGGCCTTAGCTTAATTTCTTGAAATATGAGAGTAATTACTGCAGGAACAAAAGGAAGATATATACACAAGCGTGTCTCAGCAAACTAAGGCAATTAGATTGGAGAGCAAAGAACAGAAGGATATTGGGACTACCGTCTTGTGATGAACATTTACAGCCCAGCACAATTCTAATGAGCAAAATCTACGGACAAACATTCCACTCGCAACAAGAAATAACACAGAAGAAAGGACAGCATTTATATATTCACAGGCAACTGAAAACTGGTGACGTGGATTTCGTGATGATGAACATGTGGGTTCAATTTACTAATCTAAATAAAATACTGTTTTGAATGAGGCAAGGAAATTATGAGACCCGATTTGGAACACGTATTTGAATAATTAAATTGCTCTAGGAAAACTATCGTCCCAACTAGTTGGGTGTGCTTTGACTATTGACTAATAACTTTAATTTGCATTCCAGAGGGGAATAATTGTCAATGCTAATGTGCCGTAGGATAAAAGTTGGATGTGTATTAGGCGAGGGTGAATACACGAAGCGTACAAAAGAAGGACGGAGGAACTTCAGGAAGGAAGTGAATACAGCAGAGGCCTACAGGACACCAACCACCAACAAAAGAACATTCTTCATCCGTGGGCCAAAAGCGTACGTCGGTCGTCGGTCGTCGGTTCATCTCCGTTTTTTATGAAACTCACGATTTTGAAAGTTTCCTGCTTCAGCTGAAGATGCTGGCGGCCTGGAGTGAGCTAATCTGCGTCCAATGCCAAGCAATTCCAGTTACACGAGACACACAGTTTCTTCCCAAAGATGAGACGAAGCAAGTAAAGTTGGAGAAACTTTCTACACAGCTTATTGTGCACAGCTTAGTGAGAAGTAATAGGCAGTCTAAAGTCTACTACACTACCAAGACAGGCATAATAGCATAGACCTACTCGTGCATACAGTTATGAGTACGAGTAATAAAGAACATTACATCACAGTGTGTACACAGACTCATTATCCCAGCAAATCCATTGAATGCACAACGTTCTAGCAAGTTTAGAGGAAGTCTTCTAAGAAATAATTATTGTGTTGCAGAGAAGCGAGAGAAAAGCTCCAACTTTCATTCATGTATATTACATCATTCATTTTATTTTAAGACCTTTCGTCCGTTCTACGGCGTGCACAACGTGTTGCGTGAATATAGGAAACAACCTCTTTGAGTGCAAGATACAGATACAATGACTGCTGTTTCTCCTAGGAAAAAAACCTCTAATATTGAAATTTACACTTAACGACTTAACACGGTTAATGCGATATGAATACTAGCAAGTTACACTTAAGAGGCAACAAGACACAATTACACAATAGAAAGTAATGTCACATACAAAGAAGGGGGTGGGGAATAAATAAATTAGCACAAGAACACAGCAGAATTTCGCACAACTATAATACACACTAGTGCAGCTTTCTCTGTTTGCTAAAAACACACTAAAAGGGAGAATTAGTTCTATATCTACAATGATAAAAGCTGAGATTGAGAGAATAAAAAGCAAACTATTAAAATCAACTTGGAGTCTTGGAGATACACAGAACAGAGTGCAGAAAAGAGACGGATATCAGAAGCATAAGACAGAGAGGAGGAAGCAGTCACCGAAAGTTCCTTATGATTACAGAGTTTTTAAGAGAGCACACAAAATACTAACCCGGGACACGGCACCTAGAGAAGGAAACCCGGAAGGCTGTGGTGATGTGGCTTGGACGTAGCCCACAGGATCATTGCCAGGACCATAAATGTCCATGGGTCCTGGAGAGTTCGGAGTTGGGAAAGCCCTGTTTGATGGTGACGTGGGAGCACCGAATCCACCTCCTGGGTAGTTACTTATGACTGCAACACAAAAAACACAACCATGAAATTCATCCCTCAATTTAAGACTAGACGAGACACCACCGTAATTATTCAAGTAGTAAATTGATCACAGACTGACTGAGGTTTGAATGCTGAGTTACAAAAGATATATTCGTATTTCGTATATATACCTGAGAGTGCCTGAGTTAACAAAGGTGTATTATTATTAGGAGTAAGCTGTCCATTAGGTAGTTCCACTGTAAAAAGAATAATGAAAAGATCAATTTCAAAAATGGAGACGTGAAAAAAGAAAAAAAGGAAAATTTGAAACTAACTCACTAAGCGAGATTATTCTTTGTCGTATTTTATATTAAGGAAGCATTTAATTCAAAACGACCTCGTCGGTCGAGTCAGGATCAAAATTTAAGACTTGGTCTACTTCAGTGTGTTTTGCCGTAAATAAGGGAGTAGGTTTGACTTACATTGAGTAGGACGACCAGATGCATCTCGGGTTAAAGGAGAGTTGCCCGTGTTGCCCCCACTTTCATTGCGAAGTCCAGCCTGCAATCCCAATAACTACTGAATAAGGCTTCGTGAAATATAACGAACATGTGTCTCATTCTTCTATGCAAACCAAGGGATGTAGAAGGAAACTCCGAAAGAGATTTAATCTCCGAAAAGAAAGGAGAGGAAGACTTGTGTTCGTGGGCATAAGTGAGCTTTCTAATGTAACCACACTATAGACACTTTGCTGGTGGAGAAAGCCTAATACTGCAATTCGGATTGAGACTTTCTCCATCATTGACTTCCTTGTTTCCGAAACAACTTCTTTCTTCCTCTCTCACTAATACTCTTACATTTCCAAACTACTACACATTCTGTCTCTCAATACACACACACATACACACACACACATGGAGACTGTAGATCAACTTGAAGTGTCACTATTGCATTGAAGGTACAACCATTTACAGCCATATTGGGTCTTCTACGGCCTCCCCGTTTCATTGTCAATTGAACTCCCAAAGAGTTTATCAAACTGCTTCTTCCACAAATTCGAGAGTTTTCGTGAGACATTCTCTCATGTGTTCACTCTTGTCGTTTAGTCAGAATGAAACTCATGAAAGAGCAATGGGACAAATAAGTCTGTACACACACAGACTGAGTTCTGATGGTGTAGCAGCATAAGCAGAGGAGAATGTCTCAAGAACGTCTCAAGAGAGCCTTCTTG
This sequence comes from Isotomurus maculatus, assembly GCA_034696585.1. Lineage (NCBI taxonomy): Eukaryota > Metazoa > Arthropoda > Collembola > Entomobryomorpha > Isotomidae > Isotomurus > Isotomurus maculatus. Next base: position 19,466 of record JAQGAC010000555.1, read on the forward strand.
TATGCACAAACAGATTTCATTAAGATGCAAGTCTTATTCAGGAGCAGGATCGAGGACACATGTATGAAGAAAATCATCTTTCCGTGACATACGAAGGAAGCACTGTGTTCACTTTTGATTGTTGTAGAAGAGAGAAAAGTTGTATTTCATCGACAGCCAAATGAGACTGTCAAACACATTCAAAATCCCTTACATTTTATCACAACTAACAACGCGCACACGACTTGCGGGGTACATTGTGAAGAGATCTATTTTTATCGCCCAAATAAAATAACTTAAATGAATTGCCGAAGTTTGTAGTAGTAGTGTAAGTAGGTGGTAAGACGGATGTATTATGGCAATCATGAAGGGAAAAAGATTGAAACCAGACGAGAGAGAGAGAGAGAGACCAGAGAGAGAGATAGGCCACATCTGCTGCTGTACAACATCACAAAACAACTTCATCCATCCCATCTTCCGTAAGATCCACGTGTACGTGTATATGTAGACTTGCCACAGACACAAAGAGACAGTAGAACACACACACACACACTGATACTGATTATATGAAGAAAGTCTTATCAAGACTGTCCGTAGCTGAACAGAATAGTAATGTCAAGTGAAATTGTCCACGTAGATCAACTGCTGTACACCAGAGACCGACACGTCCATTTAAAGTTGAGAAACTGTGACAGGTAGGTTAGAGAAGGTTGTCATTCTCGTCCTCGGAGGTAATTGGCTTGATAACTCTTGAGTCTACGGAATTTGCATAGTTTACGTGCTGATTAGAGAATATATAGACTACGACGCCTAGGAGCAGAGACATCCGAGAAGGAAGAACATGGCGATGGTGAAATATCGAGTGAAAGTTGAGAGTCTTATTAACGTGTAGGTTCATGTAGTAGGTTTGTTGTCAGTGTCAATCTGAGTTGCGGTTGTGATTTAGGATGAGTAGGTGAATTACTTGACAAGTCCTCTTGATATGGACATGGATTTGACTATGTGTAATACATCTTCCCCAATGACTCCGTCAAGCCAGTGGTCTGATGACGAGGGAAGCGCTGCTTTCTCCAGCAACGGGTTTGTGTTGACTTGCCCTTTGCAGCTCTACACATAGACACCCAGTGCCAAAATCTCAATGAGCTCACACGACTCATCACATAGGTCTTTTCAGCAAGCACTTTGTTCAGGGTTACAGTTTATATACTAGTCCATAAGTCAAAAGAGTGTTTAGTGAGAGAGAAAGAGAGAACACTTGACAATAACAATGCTAATATGGTAACAAGCCAATTTATGTGCTTAGTGTTCAATTGGAGATTTTGCATTATATCGAATGTGCTGCTTGCTTAAAGTTGCCATATCATATGTGAGAGTTATTTTCAGCCAGGAGAAACTGTTAGGCGCACTCAGGAGGCAAGAAACTATTCAGAGAGGTTCAGGTAAAAGTAGCATTTCAGCAGCAGTTTAGCCACACTCAAAATCATAACGCTCAAATCATTTCACTCCTTTCCAAGTCGCACAACAATAATTATACACTCTACTAACTTTAGTTCCTCTATAATTAATTAATTTGCAAAGGCGTCTAATAATTCAGCTATAATAATATATGCGATGAGTTAATCGTAGGAGTAGAACGAGGGGAAACTGAGACTACACTACCGTAACATTACATGATATCGTTCATTCGTATCAAGTTTCATACACACAATATTATTTCTCTGGAAGTTCCACTACAGGCTGAAAGTTGTCTAGCCAGCTCACTCACAACACAAACACAATTCTTCAAAGTGAAAGAGAGTTTAGGAAATGGAGAGCCGTGAGAATAGATTGCGACAAAGTAGGGACGAGAAAAACTTTATGTTTGAGCAGTGACAGAATAATGGGAAGTTTGGAGAGAAACATGTAATGAAAACAAACTCATTGAGAGAGGTATGAGTAAAAATACCCACGATTGTGTGTGGTTGTTAAATGTCACTGCAAAGAAATTGCTGAAGAGAAAGAGAATTCTTGGGAAGGTGCTAATAAAGTTGCAGAAAGGATGGAAAAAGCTAATCGAGAGTAAGTTAATAAAATCTGTGTAATCTGACATGCATTTTCGGAGGGACACACACATGAGAGAGAGAAGTGTGTAAAAATCTAAGATCGTAAAGGTTATCTGGGGAATACATTCGACTTTTTTAGTTGAGAAAGCAAAGAAACGGAGGAAAGGTTGTGTGTGTGCTTCTTATGAGAGATATGTACAAGTCTGATATGCAGCATGAATAAATGAATTGTTATTACTTGTGCAGCTGCGTAGTCGTAATATCCTGTAGCCGCTGCAGCGAGATTTGCTCGATCAGCAGCGTTTGTAGTCGCTGTAGGCACAGCCGGTGCTGCCGGAAAGTATCCATAATTTGGAAAACCTGTACACAAAACCAAAAATAAAGTAGTTCTTATGTATTGTTCTACACACAAAGAGCACGGAGAAAGATTGTTCTAATAAATTGTACACGAAAAATCACTTTGACACGCGATGATATTATCGACAACAAAAATAAGCTTTCTCAAGTCAAACATCAAGCAAAAACAGTATGTATAGAGTAGCTGAAGAAAATACAAAATTAAGTCTTTCAAAATCCCTGACGAGATGATCATAACTCATAGAAAATAGATTCAGTTCAAGCACAAAGTAAAAATCATATTATTCCGGTGGAAAAAGCTGAAAAACCTTCACTAAAAATTAAACTGTTCACACGACCAATGTTGCCACGAAGACAGCGTATAAAGCAATCAAGCAGTTTCTTAAATTTTACGAAAACAGATATATTAGTGTGTTTGTCAACAGTTAATAACATCTAGAAGACTCGTCATCGTACAATTAAACATTACGAAGAAAAAAGGAAAATCGAATGTAAGTGTAAAACTACTTTTTACGAATCTCACGGGGAAATTACGGTAGGACGAACACTTTTACGTGAGCAGATCAAGATATGCATAATTAATGTGTCTTTAAAGTTTCTTAAACAGGTTTGAAGAAGGAAATGTAGATTGTTTTGCGCGTCATCATATGTCATGATATCTTGATCTTGCTTTTAATACACTATGAATCGCTAATAAACGCACTACACTGTAATACACCTAAGATCTAGAGTCTACATTTAACTAGAGATTTGTAGATTGTACTTTGTAGAACAGTTTTTCACTATCCATCTAAGGTTAGCAATGGGAGTACATGTAGAGTAACTCCGCATCACCAATTGACAACATTACATAAGTGTATGTAAACCAACGATTAAGTCTATCATTCTATAATGACTATATATTCTATATTCATATTCAACTGATGCCTTCAAACTACACAGTATAGTATAT
>JAQGAC010000556.1:0-22792 GCA_034696585.1 Isotomurus maculatus
CACGGTGCAACTGGATGGGAGGGCAAGTCTGGGTGTTGGATGACACGGCCGACGGCTGGGCTTGCCTGGGGGTACGAAGAGACATATTAGATATTTTTAGAATTGGATTACGTTCGCGAAATAGACAAGATGCGAGACTCTCTCAGGTTCGCCTGCAATTAGGCGAAGGGCTGTACTGGTTGCTCGGTCCAGTCGTCGAGTTGAGCCGAGTTTCCTGCGATGTCTCGATCGAGTTCGAGGAATTCCTCGCGAAACTGTTCCTCAAGAAGTGTCACTTCACCCTTAGTCGCAAAACAGTCTGTAAAGAAACTTGGAAAGGGATTTAGATTTCTAAAGCATGAGATGAGGCTGTCGTACAATCGAAGAACCCAGCACCGGGTAGCAGGCTGTGGTAAGGGACACGACTCAATGGAAATGAAGGACTCCTGGGAGGCAAAGGTGTGTGAGACCTCCGTGAGGAACAGGACGGACTATTTTTTAGATTTCTTAGAGGTTGTGGGAACGACAGAAAGACCCCTTATGGATTGTTTAATGTGAAGCACTTCGTCACTTAATGCGTTTTTAAGGAAATTAGAGTTTCCATCTGGACCTTTAGGTCAGCTAATTTGTGATGAAGTGAGTGAATGTCCGCCTGAAGACTTCGGAGAACCGCGACTTGGGTGTTATACTTACTACACGTATTGGACATTCGATAGAGGAAGTAGCAGCACACTGAGTAAATGGACTGGGCAAGTTGTTAAAAAGCTCCCCAAAGATAGTGGGTCGAGTCGAAATTGTCGAAGCGCTGAATGTGCAGAACTACTGAGTCTGAGGGGGTTGTGTATTAGGGTGGAGGGTCACTGGTGTTCGGGTCAGGTTGGTGGGAGTGAGCCGAGGGTTGGGGACCACCGCCTGACGTCTGGTAGTCCATATATACGATGCAGGTGACTGAAGCGGAGAGATGTGGGGGGAAATGTTGTACGAATGTGTACTAAGTTGATGTGTAGATTGGTAGATTGTCGTTAAGGCCCGAACTTGTGAGATGGAGTAAAATAAAGTGGAGACACGCGAGTGGAGTTGTACGATTTGAGGTACTTTATTACTGATTGTACTGCTGTATTGGACAGGTATTTATATGAGAGAGAGGAGGAAAGAATTACAATGTGTGGACGTCAAGTCCTTCATTTTAAGGATATAGCATTGAGTAATACATAATAAAAACAAGTTTAAGGAAATGTGTGCTTACAAGTTGTTATGTCTACGTGAATGCTGACCTTGTATTTATTTAATACGTAGGGAAAGAGTGAGTCTGTGGTCAGCATATTTTGATAGTGTGTAAAGATACGTACTATGATTCATATAAACTGATAAAGTTTGTCTTATCTGTGGATGCATATGCGTCCAAATGTTTTCACCAGAAGAGAATGACGATGGAAGGGTCCGAACTGTAGCGATGCTGGCTGGTACAGATAAAGTTTACTGACTTCCCCGGGGAGTCGTGAGACGGGTTTTCACTGACTCCACGCGGTGTAGAACCGATTCGTGCCTTTTATTGGACCGGAGGAAGCCGATGTTAATAAAACAGCACAGTCCGTAGAAAGCGTACACCATTTGGATAAAAAATTTCCACAAGGGGCGGGATGGGAGGAGATTGTTATTGAGGGAGATTCGATAGTTTAGTTTATTAGTAGAGTTGTGGGTTGTGGGGACCGGGGATGGTGTGGGGGGTTGGTAGGTTGATCGACGTAGACGACTGTTGCGGCCGCGGAAAAAAGGGCGAAAAGGACGACGGTCACTCATAATATAATGGATGTGAGATGTGTCAAGAGTGGTCGCGATCAAGGCTGGTGGGAACGGATGGCCTCGCGAACAAGACGGGAAACGACTTCTGACTCTCTCTCCTGACGAAGTTCGACTGTGGTCAGACGTGATTCTACGGAGTCGAGTCGCTGGCTGCCGGTGATAACGTAGGCCACGAGTTCGTGTAAGGTGTTCATAAGGGTTGTGAACGGTGTCCACAACGAATGATAAGGCATGAGGGAAGGAGATAACGGTAGGAGGAAGCAGGGCAGGGATTGCTCATCTTCCGGGCGCTCTGCGTCGAGGTTGAGGGTGGTATGGGGTGAGGTGGGCAGTGATGGGGAGGGGTAGGTTGGGGAGTTTGGGACGAGTGGATGCTGCTGCGGTAGTGTGTAGGGATGAGCCAGGTGTCTATTGCGGAGGATTTGTTCTGGGGCGTTTTGACGCTGGCCCAGGTGAGTATCTGTCGGGAGCCTTACGTGAACGATCAGCTGACCCTGGTATTGAGAGGTCTTTAGTCTCAGGATCAGTGCTGGCATCACTGAAAGTACGGCTGGTCCCAAAATCTGGGTCGGCGGCGAGTGAACGCACGTCAGTGTCCTGTGGGTCTGCGGCAGAGGACTAGTCGCCGATGATTATGACAGGAATATTGTTGGGGGTGGAACTGCACGAAGGAATGTCTGTTGGGATGAAATGATTCACCAACCGCGTTAGAACCGCGTCTTGGCTGGTGCACTGGGTCTGCCATGGGGATTATTCCTGTGGGAATGAGACGATTGCGACAGTCGCTTAAAGTCTTTAGCCAAGCGCTGGTGGACGTGACGGCATGCATGACTGATGCGACTTGGACTAAAGCTTCTGCTTCGCTCTTGAGCTGCCTTTCGAGAGTTTCTTCACCTCTGGCCAGGAGTTTAGAAGTATTTGATGCGAACAGGAGGGACTGGTTCAGTTTCTTAGCAATAACGTATCGATAATCGTAGAATGCCAGGGGCGAAAGCGAATCGAAAGGGGCGGCCTGGTTGCGTTGGATGGGTTGGAGGTGTCGAGCGCAATATCTCGGTGACGGCTCTGGCAATAGACTCAACGGTTGACTGTTCTGCGCTCAGTGTGGCTAAATTGAGGGGGATCGTCGTAGGCACCGGGATATGTGGGGTTGGCTGCACCGGGAGTGGTTCTGGTGCTCTTTGGAGTCCCCTTTCTTCATATCGTTGAATGTTCTTCACCAGTTCTTCATAGGTGTTTGGTGTGCCGCGACATTCCAAATAATGTCGTAGCTCCGGGAGAAGCTCTTCCATCATAAGAGACACTACTTCTTCTTCGTTATAACGGGGAAAATCATTTCTTATCAGATAGAGAATGCGCTGGACGAACAGAGACCCTTTTTCGTTAGAAAGCTGTTTCTTCCCGAGTATTTTGATAATTGAGGTGCTCTCAGAGACTTCCATGGGGCAATTCTGAAGAAAATTAGTAATAAACGTATCCCAGCTGATGGATGTGTACATCATGTCGCTGTCATGTATCATAAAATACTGTTGCGCGGTTAGGTTATTGAAAGCTAGGGGAAATGCCAGTTTAGTGGCCTGTTCGTCGATTCGCTTAGCCGCGGCCCATAATTCATAGCGACTAATAAAGAGCCTAAGTCCTTAGATAATTCATGTACGTACTTGGGCATTTCCATATTCATGTTGGTGGGACGAGACGGACGGGAGTGTCTAATGGGAAAAGCAGCTTCAGTCGAAATTTCGGCGTCGGAGAAGCGAGTTTCGTGGAATTGAGAATTGGTTCTGGAGAAAAATGAGTTGTTGTTGGCCGGAGGGAGGACTGAGGAGGGTGCGTGCGAGTGGAGGAAGGATGCAACGACGTTAGAACTGGCCCGTGGAATAAAAACCCGGTCTCTTGTTGACGAATGGGGATTTTGAGACGCGTCGATTTCACCTCAATACGAGGATGGATTGGAGGAATAGGAATGACGACTCGCCGTTAGAGCGTCAGGGTCAATTCTAGGCTGCATGTAGGGATGTGACCTTCTAACAGGAGAGCGAGGAGATGGCGGAGGCGAAAAAGAGGCTTCGTGGAACGTCGCTGTGTTGGTAGGGGCTCGAGATATGCAGTGAGGTATCTCTGGAGTCGAAGAAGGAGCGCAGGAGTTGCGTAGAATTCCAGTGAGCCTCTCCTCTAGTGAAGACGACGGTGTGGTCGTAGACGACGTAAGTTCGCTTGACGCTTCCGAGGTGTGGGCGGAAGACGATGGTGATGAGTCCGAATGAAACTGGACCCGTCCTCGTGGTCGGGCTACTGCAACCGTGGAAGCAGGGGTGGAATTGGACTGTCTAGTGAGAATGGATTGTGCCACCGCTGGCACAAATTCATGTATTAAAGTGGGTCGATCATTAGGAGTAGGCTGGGATAGGAAGAACCGTGAGGAAGGCTGGGGCTTCGTAACATAGACAGGAAGGACACGGTTGGATGGCCGCGATTTAGCAGGTTGCACATCATCATTTGCCGTGGAAGAATGAACGAGAGCCTGAGAAGTGTGAGTTAATAAATAGGGAGTAGGAATTATTGTGGATAAGGAAATTTGGATTAAGGCGTGCTTTAATAGCAAGGTGGATTTGACGTTGTGCTTACGGATCCCTATCTCTATTTAAATCCGGACTGCTTCTAACTTCAAATAAAAGGCCCAAAAATGCAAAAGCAAAGCTCCCGTATACATCCGCAGATCTATCGTTAACAATTTAAAAGCCCATATTTGCAACTGCAAAACTCCCAATTTGAACAGTGAAACTGCTTTTTGCAACTGCAAAGCTAACAATAATAATTGTATAGCACCCTTTTTCAATTGTCTACCAACGTTTATTGTAAAGTTTCAGTTTGCAGCTGCAAAACTCCCGTTTAAGACTCTAATGATCCCGCTAATAAATGCTTATCCGGCTCCTACCGCGTGGACATTTCGCCAGTTTCACTTGTCTGATTGCATGCCTGCAGATATATTCCAAAATTTGTGTAAACCGAGGAATGGCATGGGATATTCGGGTATTGGTTTGACAGAATATATCCTTGCTAAACATACCAGCAACCAACCTTCTTTTGCCATTGCCATTTTTTGCATAGTATTATATCTTTGGTTCGAAATATAAAATTCTGGTTACTGAATTTCGAAGTTTTTGAACAAAATCCGAGGTTTTTAATTGAATAACGTTATTAAATTTTGATTAAGACGTGCATTAAATAGGAAGATGGGTTTGAAGTTGTGTTTACAGTACAGATCAGTATCTCTATTTTAATCCGGAGTGCTTTTTACTTCAACTACAAGGCCCAAAAATGCAAGAGCATAGCTCCCGTATGCATCAGCAAATCTATCGTTTGCAATAGTAAAGCCCATATTAGCAACTGCAAAACTCCTGATTCGAACTTTGAAGCTGCTTATTGCACCTGCAAAGCTAACAGTAATAATTTCCTATTAGTGACTAAGCAACAAAGCAAGCAATATAGTCAAATTTGCAGCTGCAAAGGCCGTGTTTGCATCTGCAAAGCTTGCTTTTGCATCTGCAATGTATTTCATAGCACCCGCTCTCAATTGTTTAGCTACCAACTTTTATTTTAAAGCTTCAGTTTTCAACTGCAAAATATCCGAAGACTGATAATCAAGTGTTAGTTGTTTTGCAAGTTTTGCTAGCGTAAATCTCCTGTTTACAGGCACAAGGTTCCTGGTTTTAGCTGAAAAAACCATTGGTGCTCCCATTAGCGACTAAGCAACCAAGCAAGCAATATTGTCAAATTTTCAGCTGCAAAGACCTTGTTTGCAACTGCAAAGCTTGCTTTCGCATCTGCAAAGTATTTTGGGGTCACCAGAGGTTATTTTTGCTTAACCTCAGCTTTAACTTCACCTCGCTACAAAATTTCAAAGTCAGACTAACCTAACCTAACCTTTGAACCATATGACCAAGTTGGTGGACAGTCACAACAATACGGTGGCTTAGAAAATAGAAATCAAGGCTAAACTTCATCAGATCTTCCTAATTATATGTTTTTCCACCCACTTGTTGGCATGAACCCATTTGACCCCCAAATTTGAGAGGGTTATTCGAGGTCAGTCCGCAACTCATTTAGGGCCCTAACCTAACCTAAACTAACCTAACCTGGACCTGGAATCAAACCAGTGAAGAATGAGGAGTTCCGCAGGCGAGAAGGAGAAGACGAAGATCTCCCAACAGCTGCAGGATTATTCTCCGGAGACACAGCAAAGTGTCTCTTCTGTGAAAAGACTCACGAGAGTCGAGATTGTTTTAAAGCCCAGTCAATGGCTTCGGCAAAGAAGAAGTAAATTGTTCAGAAGGAGAGGGGTTGTTTTCTCTGTCTTCGTACTGGACACATCTCTAAGAATTGCAAGGCAGCAATCAGATGTCACGTATGCAGTGGGAAGCATCAGACAGTTTTGTGTGCAGAAATTCAATCTCGTCCACAGGAAAGGTTGGACAATCGGAGAGAGCCTGGAAGTTCGTCTGCGCACGTAGAGAGTTCGATGTCTGCACTCACATGTACGAAGGCAGTGGTTCTTCAAACTCTAATGGTGAAGATAGTCAGTAACGCAAGGAGCAAGTTAGTTCGTGCGATGATTGATACTGGCTCTCAAAGGACCTATCTTTGGGAGAAGACTGCCGAGGAGTTGCGAGCAGAAGTGGTTGGTGTTGAGGTGTTATCTCATGCTTTGTTCGGTGGAAGTCAAACAGGACAGAAGACACACAACAAATATCGGATTCAACTCGGACATCCTTCAAGTAATTTTACATACTCTGTGGATATTCTCGATAGTCCGAAAATATGCGGAAAGATTCCACGAATGCCGAAAGGGGAGTGGTTCAAGAAATTGAAGTGTAAGAAGATTTGGCTAACTGATGTTGGACAAGAATACCCAGACATCGAGTTACTCATTGGTGTAGACATTGCGGGTAAATTGTTTACTGGAAGAATCCATCAGTTGGAAAATGGATTGTCTGCAATGGAAACAAAACTTGGCTGGACTGTAATGTGAAAAGTTGAAGCTGCGGATAGCGATAGTTCTCAGGCCATGTTGGTGACTTCAATGCTTATCAACGACAGCTTTCTCAGTGATCTCTGGAAGTTGGAAACTATTGGAATCATGGATCCAGTTGAAAAGTTGTCGAAGAAAGAAATGGAAGATGAAACTACAAGTCACTTTCTCAAGACTGTTGGCCAGAATGAAGATGGAAGGTATGTGGTCAAACACCTTGGATAGAAGGACATCCACCACTGCCGTCAAATAAAGCTATTGCAGTAAAGAGATTGTGGTCAGCAACCAGAAAACTTACTTCGACGAATAATTTCGCCAGATATGAAGATGTCTTCAATGAATGTCTAAGTTTAGGAGTGATTGAGGAAGTTAAAGAAGAAAATCCTGGAGATTTATGTAACTACCTTCCTCATCGTCCAGTTATAAAAGAAGAAAGTCGAACGACGAAGACGCGGCCTGTGTTTGACGAAGACACGGCCTGTGTTTGACGCAGGCAGTAAAACAAAGGATGATCCTTCGATTAACGATTGTCTGCATAAAGGGCCGAGTCAGATTGAATTAATCCCAGCCATGTTTCATCGCTTTCGGGAAAAGAAGATTGGATTCATTGCAGATATCAAGAAGGACTTTCTCATGATCGAGATTAAGGAGGAGGACCGGGAGTTCTTGAGATTCTTGTGGTGGGAGAATTTGGAAGAAAAGAAGATGAAGTTCTATCTCCATCGTCGAGTTCCTTACGGATTGAATTGCAGTCCCTTTCTTTTGAGTGCCGTGATTCAACATATCCTTTCTAAAGTTCCTGAAGATAAGAAGGACATCGTAGTAAAGTTTCTGAAACGTCTGTACGTGGATAATTTGATATCCTCCGTTGATACAATTGAAGAACTGAAAAGCTTTAAAGAAGAGACAACTTCGCTGTTAGCAGAAGCTCAGTTGGATCTCCGAATGTGGGAGGATTCTTCAGGAATCTATGGAGCTGACACCGAAGTCTCACCTGTCCTAGGAATGAAGTGGACCAAACCAATTGATGTGTTGCATGTGGATATTGGAACCTTGGATGATCTACCAAAAACCATAACGAAGAGAGTTATACTGTCAATCGCTCAGAAGGTTTTCGACCCTTTAGGAATTCTGTCTCCGACGACATTGGTTCCGAAGATGTTGCTGCAGGAATCTTGGAGAGCTTCGATTGGCTGGGACGATGAAGTTGCAGAGGATACGAAGTTGAAGTTTTTGCAGTGGCAAGGAGTTACCAGAGTGCAACGAAATTCGACTTCCAAGACTATTTTTTAATGGCGAGAAGTCATCATTTCAACTTCACGTATTAAGCGATGCAAGCAAACGTGCCTATGCAGCTGTTGTGTTTCTACGTAGTGAAAGAAATGGATAAGGTGGATGTGAAGTTTCTGGAATCCAAAGCACGAGTTGGACCGCTGAAACAGGTGACAATTCCGCGGCTGTGGTTGTTATCTTGTGTGATTGCAGTTCGTCTGTCCTGTTCTGTGAAAGAAGCCCTTGGGTACGAAGATGTCCCTACAACTTTCTGGAGTGATTCGTCAACTGCATTGGCGTGGATCCAGAGGAACGATCAGTGGGGAACATTTGTAGGGAATCGTACAAAGGAAATACGGGAGAAGACAACACCAGGTCAATGGAGACATGTTCCAGGGATTACGAATCCCGCTGATCTCCCGTCTCGAGGATGCAGTCCAACGCAACTCGCCCAGACGAGTTGGTGGGAGGGTCCCGGTTGGTTAGGTTAGGTTAGTTAGGGAATGAATCTGAAGACCTGTGGCCTCATTCAAAGGTCAGTGCATTTGAAGAAATCGTGTCGGCTGAGTTGAAGAAAAGTCGAGGTGGTGTGAAAGTTGCGTCAGAAACTGACGCTACTGAAGTTGCAAGTTGTCTCACTGCCAATAAAGTTTCTCGAATGTGGTTTCATCGGATTTCGTCATATTCGAAGATAATCTGTGTAGCAGCTTGGATGAGAAGATTCATTGATTTCAAAATAAATAAGAAGGCTGAAGTTGGATTACTTTCCTTTGACGAGCTTAGAAAAGCTGAAAGAGGAATCTTGAAGATGATTCAAGAAGAAAGTTTGAGTGTTGAAAACGGAAGTGTTGGAGGCATTTGTGTACAGAAAGATGACGAAGGGATTCTTAGAGTGAAGACAAAAGTCATTGAGAGAGATGACACGGAGCTTTTCAGACTTCCGATATTGCTTCCGTCTAAGCATCATGTAGTTGAAGCATTAGTTCGCGTGGAACATCTGAAGAATTGCCACGGAGGAGTCCAGTTTCTGATGTCCAAGTTAAGAGAAAGATTCTGGATTGTGAGAAGTCGAAGGACTATTCGTGGAGTTATCGGAAGATGTTTAAAGTGCAAGCGATATGAATCCAAAAATGTTGAAATTATTCAAACTCCATTGCCAAAGGATAGAGTGAGGGATGCTTGCGTGTGTGAGGTCACTGGAGTGGATCTCGCAGGACCTTTGTACCTAAAGAAAAGAGAAAAAGTCTGGATTGTGATTTACACTTGTGGAGTTTATCAAGCGATTAATTTGGAGCTGACATCTTCATTGTCAACAGAGGGGTTTTTACAATCTCTCCGAAGATTCACATCAAGAAGAGGAAGACCTGCTGTTGTCTACTCGGACAATGGAACAAATTTCCACGGGGCTGACAATCTTCTGAAAACTGTGGATTGGAAGAAGATTCAACAGGAGCTAGGATTGGAACCGATTAAGTGGAAGTTCAATCCCCCGTCAGCAGCCTGGTGGGGAGGATGGTGGGAGCGTTTAATCCGCTCAATCAAATCGCTGTTACTTAGGACATTGGGAAGGTCTACACTTTCTTACGAGGAATTAATAACCGTGTTATGTGATGCTGAGAAGGTTATCAATGACAGACCCCTCACTTACGTTGCTGAAGGAGGAGATGATCTTGTTCCCGTTACTCCTGCAATGTTCCTCAGAGAATTACGAGTAGGAGGAATGCCAGAGGTTGATCATTTGGATCGCAGCGGACTAGGGAAGCGATTACGTTACCAACAGACATTGCGGGATGAGTTTCGAAGTCGCTTCCGAAAAGAGTATCTGAGTCAGTTGGTGCAGCGCAGTAAAGAGCGAAAATCTAATGGAGTTTCAGTCGGAGATGTCGTACTTGTGGGAGCGGAAAACAAGAAGCGTATTGATTGGCCTATTGCCCGGGTAATTGAAGTTTTGCCTGGACGAGACGGAAAAGTAAGAGTTGTGAAGGTTAAGACTAGTCATGGGGTGCTGACAAGACATGTGAATCTGGACCTGTAAACTCTCTAAAAGTCCACGAATAAATCCTATCTACATAATCTGTTCCGTAGTAGACACCCTATCCCCCTAGTAGAGTCATAATTGTTTGGTAACAGGGACACTCGGGTAGAGGTCTTATAGTTCCAATAGTATTTATTCGTTTAGTCGGAGAGCTGGCGAAATTAACGTTTCAAAATTTCGTAAAAACCTATTTTTAGACCAAATTCAGGGTCGTGCTTGCCACCTTGCACGCAAGGGAATTGAGCGAATGTAAGTGAAGGGGAGGTGAGGGGGGAAGGGTCACTTGAGTGTTGAGTTTGTGCGCCCCTTCTCTCGCTCACCATCACCACCACCCAGGGTACTTTTCCACTGGCGCTGGCAGCTATGAGTCCGGTCTGACTGGTACAGTTGACATGGACTGGCTCTACACAGTAGGTACTGCCCAAGTATTATTTTAAGATAGGGTGATTAAAGTAATTCACTAAGTGTCTTATCTTTTGTTTTCTGAATGGGTCTAGTTTCTTATCGCTGTCTGCATTCGGGATGCATATGTTGAGTTTGTTCAAGTTGCATTATCAACCTGATGTTGCTACGGGTATTTGCTACTTTGTTGCTTCCTCACTCCTTTTCGTGGATATTCGAGTCTCCAGGTCAGGGGTTGTTCGTTGGATGTCTAGTAATTCTGCCTTAAAAGGGGAAAAAAGTTTCTAGATGTCCAACAGTCATGGATATTCATCCAGTAGCTTGCAGGCCAGTTTTTATCACCTGAGTTCTCTGCCGAGTCGTCATGGAGTTCCTGCATATTCCATTAAGCTTCCAAAAGGATTTTAACTAATCAGTAGACTTCAAGTATTCCAATTTTCAGTTGTTGGTGTCCTTCTGCCGTGAGATTTTGTCCCAGCCGAGTCATTTTGGTGTCTTGCAGGAGGGTGTGATGGTCCCTGAGGACCTTTGGTAGGTACCAAACAAAAACTTCTTAAACGCTTGAAGACTTTCTCCAGCAGGAGGAAGTGAGTGTCGAACCCTCTTTCTTTGCGGTGCGGGTTGTCGTACAGGAAATTATCATACTCTTCTTGGTTTATTTATTTGGGGACCTATAAATTCTCATGTAGTAGGTCAGTTTAAAACCCGAAGTCCCAATTTACGCCCAAAAAGGTAGTAGGCAATTTGAAGGCGGCCAGACAGACAAACAGACAGGCTCAAGCCAATTAGTAATTTAGATGATGAATGTATTTGGATTGATTGTGAAAAGTCGGATACTTTTTTCTTAACACTAGGATTTAGGATTTTGATTTGTCTAAATTCGCAATTAATCGTAAAGTATGACTTATTGCAGCAGAATCAAAAAGGTCCACAAAGTACGTATTGAATATGCATAGGGTTATAACCAAATAGATAAACAAGAACATTTATCGTGTTTGTTTTTTAAATAATACGGCATTACTTGTATGTATGGACTGATTGTGCGAAAGCTGCAAATCGTGAACGACATTCAATTATTCGGCGTTGGGATAGTAGGTTACAATGGCTATTAAATTTTTGACATGTTGGTTCTTGCTAATTGGCCTTGCCAGAGAAAGTGAGTGTTTTCACAGACGTAGAGTTCGAACAAAGGTGCGCTTTGCAGAAGGAGATTCAGATAAACCATTGTTGGCGGGTATGCAACAGAACGTTTGGAAATCCTGGGCCAGTCCAACCGGCACTGGCTTACATAGGAAAAAGAAGGTGGACATAATTTGGTTTATTAATGATCGCAATGAGTCAATATTTAAAATATGTTTAGTGACCACTCTGCATTCAATTTCGTATTACAAGTAAAAACACCAGTCAAACAGATTCCCGGAAAATTCGGTTTTACTTTTTGGATTCTACCGAATTTGGTAACCATAAACTAACGTACCGTGCCATAACTTCTGCTCTACTCTCCAATCACCTAAGATTCGATTCACCGAAGATTGCCGTAGTTGTGGTTGTATTTTGGGTTCCGATTAGTGTTGGATTTCCCTCCTTAGTGGATAATTTCATTTTAAGGGATCGTTTCATATCAATCATCCTTAGATCAACTACTGAGATTTTTTAACTGTATTGATTTCTTTAATACAATGAGATCTAAATCTTTCGAAATTTTTCAGAATTGCGTAATGTACATAGTTAAGTCCAAGTTTGACCCATGTTTGTTCTGTCCTAGTTCCATTGGACCCCATACTGTCCAAAATAGTATGCAAGAAGGATTTAATTTAATCCTTCCCCAAAAAAGATTATTTAGGCATCATTTATAGGTACCATTACCTCCTCAAAACCTTTTTTCGTCCTCCTAAAAATCCATATTTGCCTAAAATTAAAGATTAACTTTACATCGACTTTAATACAAATTTACCAACAGATTCATTTTTTAAAAACACGTTCACAACGCTAATATATTAATTAATGAGAAATTAACGCCATTGTCGAAGTATGCTTAACCTGCGGTGACTTAATGCAGTAAGCTTGACGGAGGCACAGTGACACCACGGAGAAATCAGATTATTGATTTGATAAGATCCAAGAGCTCTACAGGTGTTGCTTCTTACACCAGCCACTTCGTACTCCTGAAGGGCTGAGGGAGTTTGAACTCTCTCTTTCCTTCACACAGGTTATCACGTCACGGGGTCGGGTACCTAAGTAATAGGTATCTGAGCACTTCACTTGGCGTTATTGAACTGCTATGGGAGAACTCTCAATAGTTCTCCCATAATTGTTCACCACATTCCTCCGCCAGGATTTTATCTTTACCAATGAGACTATTTAAGTGGTTACAAGATAAGCGAGGTTAATATTAATCACTAAATCAGTAAAATCAGTTAATCCTTATTTTTCCGTCTGAGTCTGGTTTCTTATCAGCGTCGACCGTGGAGATGCATGTGTTGATTAGACTGGTGAACTGCATGGTTAACATTTTTGTGTAGATAAGGAAGTCTGCCACTTTGTTGCCTCTGCATCCCTTCTTGCAGTACTGCAAACCTTCAGGTCAGTGGTCGTTCATTAGCAGACTGGGAATTTGGTTCGGCCAGCCTTTACAAGGGAAGGATGTCCAGAGACTTCCATCAGTGTTCTTCCAGCTTCTTGTCATCACTTTCTGTCCAACGTGAGAGTTTTGAAGATTCGCCGTGGAGCTGTCTGCATTTACTGTGAGCCTGTTAGCGTTTGCGATGACTGTGCGATCTTCGAAGTAGAAGATAACTTCTTTTACTCCTTTGAAAATGTCCCTAAGGATTGAACATAGAATGGCGGTTGATAGCTTGAGT
Source organism: Isotomurus maculatus (assembly GCA_034696585.1). NCBI lineage: Eukaryota > Metazoa > Arthropoda > Collembola > Entomobryomorpha > Isotomidae > Isotomurus > Isotomurus maculatus. The sequence goes on from JAQGAC010000556.1 coordinate 13,382, forward strand.
CCAATTGGTAAACGGTGGTTTTGATACGGAATGGTTGGCGTGATCAATCCCAGGAAATGTTTATCGGCTTTGGTCAAAGGGATTTAATGAAATGCCGGAACAAAATCCAGACCACTAAAATAGTCTGCGCCTTTTAGTCTATCGAAGACACTTCGTAATGAAGGAATACGAGTGTGGTCGTGAAAGAGGAAGATCTGATTTATTTGTTGAAATTCCACACAGTTCGTCCGTTCAATCCGTCTATAAGTTTTCGTTAGAGATTTGTGTAGCAATAAGGTTGGCGACATGAATTTAACTCTTGCTTTATTCAGAATGTCTAATTTTAGCATTTTGCTGACCTCATCATTGACTTCTGGGGCCCAAGGTACCATGTATGGTCATTGCACCAATGAAGTTTAGCGCGGAGGCACTTGCAAGAAAGCGTGATCATCAGAATATTGAATGTTGAGCTCTCCTAACTGCGATATCTTGGTAATTGAACACCAGTTGACGTAGTTTTGTCTTTTGGGGCTCCGTTAGTTCAGGACAAGAGGAGGCCTGGTCATTTTCGCATCTTCATTGATAATAATGTCTCATTACCTCATAACCAGGAGTAATCTGTTCCATATTTCCCAGTCGTTCACCTTTCCTTATGATGGTGCCTATCCCATTGTGATAACAGTGAATACTGATGAAGCTTTGTCCCTGGACACAACGGTTTTTAGGCGTGATGGGGTGTTTAGCGGCGAATTGAAGATTGTACTCAAAGCAGTAGTGTTCCTTCTTCGCCGTGAGAGTAGGATAGTAGGTTACATTAGCAAAACTGACTGCCGGTATGACCGTAGTTTTGTCGCAATCAAATGCTATTTCTGAGCATTCTTCAGCATCCAGCTCTGTATAGATGTTGAAGACGTCTCGAGGAGTGTTTTGGTTCTGCGTCCGGCCCGTATGCGGATCAAAGAACGGTACCTCCTTGGTGCCGATCATTAGTATCTTCCTTTGGAAGTTGGTCGTTGGTTGGTATTGGACTAAAAAAGAATAACCCATTGTAATATTGTGCCTTCTGTGTTCAAAATGATACACTGGAACATTCCGGAAAGGAGTAGTACCTATCTGAAACGTTGTGGTTGAAGTCCTGCTTAAAGGACCACTGCATGTTAATCCGCTGGCTAGATTGATAGAGCTTCCCGTATCCATCAGACAACAAAGTATGTTTTGTCCTATCTTAATGTCAAAGAAAAACATCTTGGTGAAGTTATTCATTAGTGCGTAATCTTCTGCTGCTCCACTCTGATCCTTCATATTGACTCAGCGAAGACTTTGTTCAGCTAGTCAGCAAGTTTCTCTTCCTTGTCTTCTTCGTCCAACAAATCTGAACCCCTCTTGGATTGCATGTTGGAGAGCTGGACTTCTAAGAGTGCGATGATTTCAGTTAAACGACAAATATCCAAGGGCCTCATATATTCACCTTTTCTTTGTGAATTATAACAGAACACACTCGAAATTGCAAAAAAAGGTTTCAGCATTTTATTCCGTAACATGTTATTAATCACTGAGTTTAGGGATCTTTATGAGCATAAGTTTCTTATGCTCTTAAATATCCCCAAACCGGTTCGATGATCCGCTGTCGACTCGCGATCGGGTATTGTTCTTGCAAACTTATTTCACTGCTTCGTTAGGGCATTTATGATTTTGAAAACTAGATTCGTGTTTTTAACTTAAATTTCAATAAATTTGACATTTCTTGCGTACGATCCACCCTCTTTCATCTTTAATAATCCTAGTTCATCCCATCATACAACGGGCCTTATACTGATTTTTAAGAGAAATTAGGACCCTTTGAGCTTCTAATTAGGTTCCTTAGCTTCTAACTTAACCTTAGCCCTACTCCAAATGAAATCACCCGAAAAGTGTAAGGTTAAGTGAAAGGTAAAGTAGAGTTCCCCTTTAAATGGACTAGAAAGGAGGAGGAGGAACTCTTTTGGTGTAAATTTACATGTACTTAATGATATTTTTCAGGATAATTCAAAAACGTTGCATTGACAACTCTTATTTTTGCATTTCAGACTTCAGCAATTACACTGGAACCCGGAAAGGTTATCTTTCCCGGCTACAGTTTGTATCTTTTTCTTGGCGATTTTCCAGCATATGGGGAAGAAACCTTCTGTGGCAGGCTGGATACCTTTTTTTGCACTCAGTCATGTGAATTGCTTGGGTTCCCAAAAACCACATCAGGGTGCACAAACCAACACTGTGAATGCACAGATTAGACTTGATTATAATTTGTGAAGTTATAATCAAGCAATGAAACTAATAATAAAGTGGTTCAAAGCCGCGTTCATGTCTTTTTCCATGCTATTCACAGTAACATACGCACACATCTCGAATTAATTCTAGTGTTTAATGTACACGGGCACAGCAGAACGAAGTCTAAAGAAACTACTTATGACGAGTCTAAATTGTATCAATAATTGCTTATGTGAGCTATTTTCAACTGGTATTAAAGGTCATGTTCTTCGGTGTGACCCTTGACCCGTAGTTCACAGGACCTTGAAATATTTTTTCAGAGCTTCTGATGTCAAGACCTCACTTGACCAGGTTAAATGCACAAACGGCTAAGACGTTAAGCTTTCCTAACGTTTAGAACGCTAGAACTTCGAAACGGTAGGGCAATGAGCGTTGGAGCCCTGACCACCGTTCTACCAGTGCATCATTAGACCCTTTTTGGAAATTTTCAAAAACTTTGACTGCAAGACAATTCCTCCTAAGATCCGTGCCTCATCCTTAACAACTACAACGAATTATTTTTGGACTTTACTACAGTCGATTTTGGAGTGAAGTTTGACGTAAGGCTGGGATAAGCCCTAGGGCTGGTCCTAGATTTGCCAGCACTGGGCACAGTACATTACGCAACACACTTACAACACAGTACATGCTCGAAAAGGCAGAAAGTAATCTTGAATGTCCAGTAATGTCAAAATAAATTAATTTCGAAATATGAAAACCTTAAATAAAAAAGAATCATTAAAAAAGTATTTCACATTGCTAAAGCCTATGCATGTATGTCCAATCAAAATCCTTAACCATACGACAAGCCATGTGTTCATAAAGGTTCAATGAAAATAAACCTAACTAACCTGAAAATTCCTAGGATTCCGTCTGAATTTTAACCGCAAATTCCTTTCATGGTGAAATCATCGCATTGACGATGAGGCTGGTATTTTGTTTTAAGATAACAAACGAACTTGGTAACTTGACAATTGAAAAAAGTCCCTACGCATATAATTCATTGAAAATGTATCAATACATTCTCCAGGATTCTGTTTTTAAATCTTCAAGTTTAATAAACAAACTGCCAAAGGTTAAGTTGGGTTCTAATTCTTCAGGTGACTGCTTATGTACTCGAGGAGTTCATTTTGAAAACTCACCGCATCTATGAGGAAATTTCGGATCTTAGGAAATCGGATGATCTTCCCGGGTTCTTGTTCAATGTGGTAGCTGGTTGAATCAGTGCCTTCAAAATTTCCCAAGACGCAGCCAGTTCGCGGCGACACTGGTGTTAACCATTGCAAAATCATTCGTAATTGAAAGTGAAGATATTCGTAACACATCTTGATGCAATTGATATTGAATATTTTTATTTTCAGTTAAACAAGGACAAAAACCATTAAGCAGGGAAAAAATACAATAGTCGCATTAGAGTGAAAGTAACGTTGGAATTTTCTCCGCTGAAGAAATCCCGGAATCTGCTGGAAAACATTCATGGGGAGATATCGGATGATGAGCTTCAACGAGCATCTGCGTCTACTGTGGACAAGAAAAGATGGAATTTTAATTAAGACTGTATCTAACCTAACCTAATGTCGCGAGAAAGGGTTTGGTGACTGAGTTATGTAGGAATGAGTTTATGAGAAAAGGTGAGACTTGGAGGAATCAAGGTATTTATTCGTTTAGTCGGAGAGCTGGCGAAATTAACGTTTCAAAATTTCGTAAAAACCTTTTTTTAGACAAATTCAGGGTCGTGCTTGCCACCTTGCACGCAAGGGAATTGAGCGAATGTGTGTGAAGGGGAGGTGAGGGGGGAAGGGTCACTTGAGTGTTGAGTTCGTGCGCCCCTTCTCTCGCTCACCACCACCACCAACCAGGGTACTTTTCCCCTGGCGCCGGCAGCTATGAGTCCGGTCTGACTGGTACAGTTGACATGGAATGGCTCTACACAGTAGGTACTGCCCAAGTATTATTTTAAGATAGGGTGATTAAAGTAATTCGCTAAGTGTCTTATCTTCCGTTTTCTGAATGGGTCTAGTTTCTTATCGCTGTCTGCATTCGGGATGCTTATGTTGAGTTTGTTCAAGTTGCATTATCAACCTGATGTTGCTACGGTTATTTGGAACTTTGTTGCTTCCTCACTCCTTTTCGTGTATATTCGAGTCTCCAGGTCAGGGGTTGTTCGTTGGATGTCTAGTAATTCTGCCTTAAAAGGGGAAAAAAGTTTGTAGATGTCCAACAGTCTTGGATATTCATCCAGTAGCTTGCAGTCCAGTTCTTATCACCTGAGTTCTCTACCGAGTCGTCATGGAGTTCCTGCATATTCCATTAAGCTTCCAATAGGATTTTAACTAATCAGTAGACTTCAAGTATTCCCATTTTCAGTTGTTGGTGTCCTTCTGCCGTGAGATTGTGTCTGCTTTAGACTATTTCTCGCTGGGCCTTGAGGAGTCTGAGGTAGAGGACGTGGGTCAATTTTTGCTGGAGTACGAGGGCGAGCCGAGTCATTTTGGTGTCTTGCAGGAGGGTGTGATGGTCCCTGAGGTCTTTAGCATCCCTCCAAGGGTTCGCATGTGGGAGCCCTTTATTCCGGCCTTCGCTGATGCCTGTGAGCGTTGTATGCGCTTTGGACATTATGGTCGAGTACTGTAGGTGTACGGCCAAAGCGGGAGCGTTGACGACGACTTCTATGGAACCTGCACCGAGGACCGGGTCCTTGGTCGACAGCCCCGCAACCCCTCTTTTGTTGTGCCTTCTAATGCCGTGTACTGCGATGCCTCCTTTGTGATCGTCAATTACTCGCCTCAGCGAGCGGCCTGCTAAAATGGTACGTTCACTTTGATTGGAGAAGCAACTAATTTGTTTATTACTTTACATGGGGAACTTAGTGGTTTTAGATTTTGTTGGTTTTTATAAAAGCGGATTAGCATTACCCTCATCGGCGTAAGAACAAGATGAAGCTTAGAGTGGAGGCCTCTGAAAGTCAGGACTTCGAGTCCTACCGATTTGAATAGATCATCCGTTAGTGCACGCCCTCTTATAAGGAGTAAATAACCTAATTTTGCATTGAATAAATCAACCCCAATCACGTTTTTGAAATTAACCTATATGTGGGTTCAACGTCACTGCACTTTATTGCTTTGTCTTCCTTGGATGGTTTCATCTTACAAATTATAGGGCATATTATCTGTCTAGAAGTTGTCCATTTTCTTATTGTGGCATTCGCACATCACTGCAGCAGTAACATTACATCTAAGTATGTCTTAACGGAAAATGATTATAGTAAAAATAAAAGAATCCATATTTGTAGTTTTCTAAGAATTATTTGACAATTTTGGAGACCAACCGGAAGTCTCTTATACTTTCCGATGGAAAGATATGAAAATTTCGAAATTTTTGATTCTCGGCGAGGTCTTCTTGGAGTCCATACCATCGAGCAAGCTTCCTCGAGTTGGAATTGCCACCGTCTGTGCTGGTGAGAACTTTAACGGTGAAAAGGTTAGGATGGTTAGGTAACCTAACCATCATGTAAAGCTTAAGAGTTTAAGAGGCTTAAATCACGCTAAAATGAAAATATTACTGTAAACTATAAAACTTAGTATATCAGATGAACCAAAATAAGAAGACTATATGGACATACCTAGGACATACCAGTCGTTCATGGTCTAAAAAGGGCACAATGGTCTAAAAAAGGGGTTGGTAGCATAAGAAGATAAACATTAGGTGGATCAATAATCTTATGGGTTGATTAGTGTGGGTAATCCTCTTGATAGCTCCAGGGGACAGATGGGGGATGAGTTTTGGAGGTTAAATTATTGTGGGGGAAGGGGTAAGAGGCGATCTCGTGAATGCGCCGGTGCATTTCTTTCACCGCGCTGTAGTTTGCGTACTTGTGGGAGAGGAAGAAGTCGCGCGGATCTGACAGCCGTTCGGTTTCTTTCGCTTTCCATTGAAGATCTCCTTGTACAAGTCAATGTTGGTTGTTTATCGCGTCGTCTAAGGTTATCGTTATCATCTGCGGTACGGACGCTGAAGGGAGGTCGTCTAGAAACAGAGAATTCAATTCATTCGTTGCCGTGGAATTAATTTGGTTATTGTAAGTGGCTCATTAATTGTTGACTGCAATTAATTTTCGACACTTTTCGAAAATTTCAAAAGACTACTGTTTTCGACAACTCACACACAACAGGTGGCAGTTTAGCAGTGAGTTGTGTTGAGTGAGAATAAACGAAAGGGACTTTTACAAAAGCTGAGCCAACAACAACTGATCACCATAACTACACAACAAACATTCACTTTTGCATCATCTACGTCTGCTAGCAACGTAAGTAAATTTTACACCTGGAATTGCGGTCCCATCCTCCGTGCAGAAGCAACCGGCAACATGCATACAGACTTGTCGCAGGGCGGCGCGCTGTTGGGGTCGTGGTATATGTCACAGTACGTCTCGTCTGACCCGTCCTACACACACATCAAATCTAATTAGCACGCCCGGTATAAATATAAAGTACAGAGCGATTGCTAGATTGCAGTCCTTCTCACAGTTGTTGAAGAGCGCGTGCTAAATGCAGACGCCGTCTTCGCAGGCCAACTGCTGGTCCGCGCACAGAGGCTCGTCAGTGTACAAGAGCGGCTGCACCTGATTTCCATGGCAACAACAATTAATTAATTAAGAGCTGTTGGATTTAATGACTGTTGGTTGCTAGGTGATTACCTTCTTCTCCTTGAATTCTTGGAGCAACCCTTCACCTGGTCCTTCCAGTCGCACGTCTGCTTCTTCATGTCAAACGCTAGTCCTGCGGGGCACCTAACAATCAATCAACAATTAATTATCCATTGCTTAGCAATCATTTGTGACCTTGAGGACACAGTCGTCACACCTACTTAACTAATGGCTTGAAGCCCAGACGACGTGCACTGGATGAGTCGGAACCGCGACGAGACGGAACAACTCCCCCGCCTCCTTGCCTCCTTCTCCTTGCACAACTCCTTCTCAAACTCCTCACTCTCCTTCGTCACCTCCACGCTTCCTATTATCAGTCACCACACCAACAATTAACCAACAATCAGCAACAACCAAAAAATCTCCCTGACAACAAAGAACTTACGTGTGGGAAGTGGGAGGAGGACGGTAGCGAAGAGGAGGACAAGAACTGCCTCCACTTTGTGCAGCTTCATATTTCTGCAGTTGTGTTGCGGCGATTTGTGAAAGTTGGTGAGAGGAGGAAATGCTGCTGCTGCTGCTGCGTCTGCTGAGGATGAAGTGAAAGGGGGATGTGATGAAAGCTAGCGTGGTGGTTAAGAAATGCGCATTTTCTTTCCCGCCCAGAATTCGCGCACTAATTGAATGACGGGGAAAAAGAAACACAACGGACTTGCTGGTTTCCTCCTCCTTTGTGTAGCATTTGTCGTACCTGTCACCGAGAGATCTGTGGAAGTGCTCATCTGTGTCGTCTTCTTTGCTTGTGATCACGACAATTCTTCTCTGGCTGCTCTCCACGTCTAGCAAAAAGTCTCTCCTGTGCACAGAAAGTCCTCCATGACCAAGTGGAAGTCCCAACACACCTCCGCGCTTCATCTTTCGCTTGACGTGTTTTCTGCGGGGCGGAAGAGGCGACATTTCTGAGCTTGAGGAAGAGGATGACCCTGAACGATGCCTTTGGTTGTGGAGGTGATGAAGGTACCTTCCCCTAACATTCCATCCAACCGCTCTACCGCTAACTACTAAAGGGTGACCTCCGCCAGAAGACAGAGGGAGGTTGGACGGAGTTGGACAAACTGGAGGAACTCCTCCTTTGTTCTCCACTCCAGCAGTCTGTGTAGCGTAGTAAATCACACTGTGTCTTCGGAGATCCGTTCAATTTCATTCTGACGTTGTCGTCCCTCCGCACTTATTGTTTTTTTAACTAAGCATGCAGGTTTCTCTCTTTCCTACAACACCAAAGGAGCCTGACGCTATTACTGCAATTATGGGCCGGGTTTTTGCCTTAAAAACGGGTAGCCGCTCGTGATACAGATTTTGATAGAAGCATTTTTAAAAACTTCAGAATCTGCTGAAGGTGGTGAATGTGTTTTTGAAAGTTGTATCACATGCGGTAATGCTTAAAACACTACATAAACATGACAAGTTTCAGGTAAAAATCGCTCCTTTTTCGTAAAAAATTGCTATCTTCTTGTAACCAATGGCATAAAATTCTTATTTCTCGACCAAACCAAATGTCTACAGAGCACTTCCTGCCGATTTGTTTTGAAATAAAACTATGCCATTATTGCTTCAGCATAAAAATGTCATCGAAGCGGTCACCCGACGTGAAATTTTGTTTCCGGAAGGTATCACTCTGCTCCCGTCGCTTAAGAGGAAAAGATCAATTTTCGATTTCTCAGCTGTCACGTCGAGACAAGTTCATGCACTACGTGGACGACATGAAGGTGTTCAACATGGAGGAAGACAAGCTTTGTGGAAAATGCAGAGCTAAGGTACAAGCTGGAACAAATCTAGTGATATTCAGTCTCTGAATGAATACTGTTTCATACAGGTATTTTAAATCTGAACTCGTTGAGATGTTCACCGCTTCGGGAGAGAGTCCCAACAAGGGCGTTTCATGTGGAAAATGAAGGATCGCAGCAGTTAGAAAGCGAAAGAATGCAGCAGCTGGAAAGTGAACGATCGCAGGAGTTGGAAAGTGAAGGATCGCTGCATTTGGAAATGGAAGTACCGTTGCCATTGGAAAGTGAAGAACCAATGGAGGTTGACACAAACAATTCCATCCAGTTCAGCATGGGCTCGTCAGTAGAGATCTCCGTCAACGTCAACGTCAAGTTTTTATTGATGGACACATCCTTTCTGCAGATGGACCATTCAACTCAGATTTTGACAGCAACGACGCAAAAATTCTAAACTGTTTGTTCTTGGACCTCGATTCCCTTGGAGGCTTTTTACAAGCTGATGATGTTTTCATCTTGGATCGAGGATTCAGGGATTCATAAACTTCTGCTGAGTCAAGAGGAGTTAACACTTTCATGCCCAAGTTACTGCAGCTGAGCAGTAACTGAGACACTCAAGCATCGTCTCCTCAAGACACTCAAGCATCGTCTCCTCAAGACACTCAAACATCGTCTCCTCAAGACACTCAAACATCGTCTCCTCAAGACACTCAAACATCG